>QYAH01000258.1:0-45942 GCA_003988945.1 Chaetoscypha palmicola | reverse complement strand
CCGGTTCAAGGCCCGCTAGGTAGTATATAGTAATTAATAAAAGTAGGGTGTCAATTTCTCGGAGACATTCGTATCAGTAGTTAAGCCTATAATATATAAATTACTCTTCGCTATCGTAGTAGCCCGGGACTAGAATATCGCCTAGATAGATATTATAACAGCTTTCCTTTATAGCGACATTACTGAGACTATATACGTTTAACAACCTACCGGCTATTACGAAGGCACTAGACTTATATATTATCTACGAAAAGCTCTCTATAGATTACGACAAGTACCTCGGATCTAGTTCGGCACTCTTTCTTTAGTACTCTACGAGATAGGCTTTACCGCCTATCCCGAGGATTAGGCCGTTTTTACTAAGGATAGAATAAYACTTCTAGCCTATATAGATAATCTTTTAATTATAGGCCCTAAGGGACGGTAGATCGATAAAGTCAAGGCTAAACTATTACGACGTTTTAAGATAAAGGACCTAGAGGAGGCAGCCTTCTTCCTAGGTATTAAAGTCAAACATAATAGAATAGTAAGGACGATCCGCTTATCTTAGAGGGCTTACCTTAAAGCTATAATTAAACGCCTTATACCTAAAGGCACTCTAAACGTCGACTCTACACTAATATCTGAATTATAGAAGCTCGATAAATAGGAAGGGGCCTACTCTAACTAATTCCGGAAATAGTACTAATCTATAGTTAGATCACTTATATATACTATACTCGGAACTCGCCCTAACATCGCCTATACGGTATTATTAGTAAGTAAATTCTTATTAAATCCGGACGAAAAGTAGTATAAGGGAGTAATTATATACATTCTTCGCTACCTTTAAGGTATACTCGACCTAGGCCTTAAATTCTAGGGCTATAAGCGATTTGTTAGCTACACCGATACAGACTAGGTAGGCGACTAAGCTATAAGTAAATCAACTAGTAGGTACGTTTTCCTCCTTAGGGGAGTAGCTATTAGTTAGTCAAGTAAGAAGTAGACAACTATTACCTATTCGACATATAAAGCGGAGTATATTACTCTATATAATACTGCTAAGGAAGCCATCTAGCTTTACCGCTTACTTTAGCACTTCTCTATACGAGACGTAGACCCGGTTAACATCTTAGCCGATAATCAGGGTACTATCGCCCTAGGGAAGAACCCTAAGTTCTACTAAAGGACGAAACACATTCGTATTAAATATCACTTTACTCGCGAAGTTATTGCTAATAGGGAGATCGCGGTAACGTACGTTAGGATAGATAACGAGATTACCGACATCTTTACGAAGGTACTCGGCAAGGTAAAGTTTACTAGTTTTATTTAGGACCTAGGCCTTAGRGGAGTAGAGATTAATATAAGGTTAAAGAGAGATYGAAGAGTTAAGAAGAGGAAGAGAGCGGCCTCCTAGAGAGAGGTGTTATAGCTGTTATTTTTGTGTTTTTGTGTTTTTTCCTTTCTGTTTAGAAGCCTTTATAGGTAGAGACAYACTATAAAATAGCTAAAGGGYACTTATAAAGGGTAACTACTTCTTAAGCTRCCCGATAGCTTAGTTTCTTTAGAAGTRGYAGAGACAYACTATACTAGAGAAGCCTAGATAGATACTAGTATATATAAGGTTTTACCTACTAGGTTTCCCTTAGAGTYAAAAAGTCTAAATAGAATACTAAAGTAGAAAGTTACTATAGATAGTCGGATCTAGGAGAGTTAAGAAGAGCTAACGTCGATTAAAGGGGAGTATTAAAGGTAATACCTTTACTATAGTCACTCTCCGTTATCGCTCTTAGCTCTCCTAGGATCACACCTATATGTATATATATATAGGCTGTGTAGGAGTAACCTAGACAATTCAAGCAACTGTACCCATTAAACCTCGCTCTATATTTACATATGTTGATACCGAGGTCTTCGTCCAGCCCTTGCTGAGCCCTAGCTCGGGTCCGTCCGCCAGTCCCCCGCTGTTGAGTCCTGTACGGAGCTGTACGGAGGACTGTAGAAGTGGATACGGACCCGTACTCCGTACTCCGTAGGGCCCGGAAATCGTCTGATATTTGCTTTGCTAAACTCGATCTCGCCGATATAATTTTCCG
Organism: Chaetoscypha palmicola; assembly: GCA_003988945.1. NCBI lineage: Eukaryota > Fungi > Ascomycota > Leotiomycetes > Helotiales > Helotiaceae > Chaetoscypha > Chaetoscypha palmicola. The sequence goes on along the minus strand of QYAH01000258.1, from coordinate 43,861 downwards.
ACGTTCTATTTGTCTCTCGTGGCGATTATATGATTGTCGCGTCGTTGTTTGTTTTTGCATCGATCGTTCAAAGTCTGAAGAACTTGATACTTTAGAAGTGCCAGGACCCGACGTTGGCAATTGCACGTGCAACCAGGCGCAGCTGCAACCCGGCGTGGACCTGGATGACTCTCGTCTCGACCATCAACCTCAACCTCTGCGAATCCTACGACCATCTCCTCCTTTCATATTTAGCACGCGCAACCAAAAATCACCCGCCTTCTCCAACCATCATTCTCGTCTGCACGAGGTCCCCCAGCTGAGCTCATCAACAATCTCAAGAGCACCAGAAACACTCGAAGCAGCACAGTCCTCGCAACGCGCCCATCGGTCGACTTCCTATCTCACGCTGTACATCCTCGAGCTCAATTGTCCTACAGACCTTCCAAGACACGGCTTCCCTGTCAATGGTTGCAATGACCTAAGCTCCTTCGCAAAAGACTACTCTCACCTACCACAATGCAGAATCTCGAACTCGCCGGTCATCCCTCAAAGTTCATCAACGGATGAAAGTGTTCTTCGAAGCCTCCGCAACCTCTTTGACGCATACGGACACTAATCTTGGCAGCATCACTGCCCAGCCTCTGCCGAACGTACAACATCGGTCGCCAAGAGAGCACACTGAGTACACGAGGTACCTTATTTAGCTATTTGCAACCATGGCGGGCATGTCGTTGGAGTCCATGTTGGACGAAGAGAGGAAGGACGTTTTGGCACTGTTGGGGGGAATGCCCCAAGGGCGTACTAGAGGCTCCGCGAGCTCGCTGGGCTCTGGGAGGGACCCCTCACCCTTCACGACTACCCCTCGATCGCCTGTTCGAAGTATGCTCGACATCGCAGAAGGACCCCCAAGTAGACATGGATCCATAGGGTCTCTGAATGGAGGAACTCCAAAACCAGCTCCCCAAAGGCAACAGATCAGAAGTATGCTTGACCTTTCCACACCACTACCTGTATCCTCATCGCCGAACACCTCTACTTCGCCTACACAGTCGAACCATGGGGCATACGGATCGAATGGATCGCAACATAGAAGCTTGTCTGATACTACGTCGCGGCCGGCAGATTTTGGACCAAGATCCAATGTGTTGGAGACGAGAACGAATCCGAGCTCTGCCTATCAATTTGCTGGATATTTACCAACGAATCCTGGGGGGCCTGTGGTACCCAAGAGGAATACACAAGCAGGCAAGAAGACCTCTCTGCCAAGTGCCATGTCAGAGGTTGTGAGAGGTGGGGACCTAAATGTATTTGGATCACGCGATCGTGGCCGTAATAATTCGTCTGCAGGTACAGGAATCGGTACAGGGAAATCGCGGTCACCACATAACCGACTAGGAATGCGTTCTAGCTCACCATCAACTGCGAATCCAGACCCGGCCAAGTCTGTAGTAACGCTTGGCGATGGCCGGAAGATCGATCTAAATAGTGCTTATCGAAGGCTGTCAGATGCCAATTTAGCCCTCTCGGGAGGGGGGCTGTCGTCCTTGGGCGGGAAATCCCGACGACGGACAAACAGTGATGATAATGATCACAATGCGCGTCTTGAGAAGGACTATGTACCAATTGATGGAGAAGATGCCTTAGTTGACAGCAGCGACGACGATAACCAGTCTTCTGACGAAGGACCCCGGGGTCGGAAAGGCCAGGGAAAGAGTGGTAGCAAGGACTCAGACAACAAGAGCATAACACTGGGAATGGGTCGGGCGAAAGGTCCAAGATCTGCAGCCAAAAGCTTGATGGCTGCGGCAGAAGAAGAACGTGAGCGACTCAAACTATCTCCAAGAGACTGTAATACTGACAGGATTCTAGGAGAGCAAATAGCTGCTACTTACAAGATTCGATCTCTTCTTGAACCTGAAATCACTGTCACAGGACCAAGTGGCGCAAAGTTGAAATCGAGCAAACCTGGGGTCCACCCAAATACTAGTTTCGACGAAGGCGGAACGGGGTTTAACACTCCAGTCGACTCTGACACCGAAGCGGACTTTACAGACATAAAGCGGGCCCAAAAGCTGTCTGTCAATATGACTCCTATTGTGTCGACCCCCGCAACATCTCGCTGTGTCCGTACGCTTTATCGAGGCGACTTTGCCAAGATGCAGCAGGAAGCTCATGACAATCAACGCCGGGTGAGGAAATATCTTGTAGCTACGGATCTTAGCGATGAAGCAGCGCATGCTCTTGAATGGACCATTGGAACAGTTCTTCGTGATGGCGACACTCTCTTGGCAATCTATTGTGTTGACGAGGAAATTGGAATCGAGGCTGCAGCTGACGATGCCCACCTGAAAGAGCAAGCAGTCGCAGTCGCTCTCTCGACCAAGTCATCAACGGGTACCCCAATTCTTGGACCTGTCCCTACCCCTGGTCCATTGGGGCCAGGGTTTAGGTTAGAGACGGATAGTGCAAACGCAAGTCCTATGGGTCGTAAGAGAGATAAGCCAGAACATGATCGATATAGGGCAGTACAAGATATAACGGATAGAGTGTCAAAACTTCTGAGGAAGACCAAATTACAGGTCAAGGTTGTGATCGAAGTCATCCATTGCAAAAGTCCAAAGCACCTCATTACAGAGGTTATCGATTATCTTGCACCTACTTTAGTGATTTTAGGAAGCCGGGGAAGGAGTGCACTCAAGGGGTGAGCTTTACCACTGCCTACCACATTATTGATCCAGCTGACATTATGGCAGCGTCATCCTAGGTTCTTTTTCGAATTATCTCGTCACCAAATCCTCTGTTCCTGTCATGGTCGCTCGAAAACGTCTTCGCAAGCATACCAAGTACAAACGGCCTGCCATCAAACTTGCGAACAATCTTTCCACGCCTGTCAAGAGTCTGGGCTTGGAAAGAGCGAGAATTGATTAGACGCCGACACATGGACTAGCTCAGAATGTTTCGGATGTTTCAGCCCGTACTCTCGACATACGCAATTCCACTGGTCATCGATACCTACAGGGTTCTCATGATTTCACTTGTTTAATTAATACAACTAGAAAATTACACACCGCGAAGGATACCAGAAAATAAAAACAGAAAACCGAAACATGGTTATCCATTGTCTCTTGGGCTAATTGGCGTTCTTGAAGCAGGCGTTGGTGGAAGAGTTTGCTTCTCCTGGGCCGAGTCGGTGTTGTTCTGTGAATTTTAAAGGCAGACTTTTTCGTCGCAGACTGGGCGGACGGTTGGCGGCAGTAACAGGTACGCATGGTATTGAGATGCCCCTCTATTCGTTAATTGGCGTTCTGGGAATATACCATTCTTCTTGCCTCTGCGCTCGTTTTTGTGTGTCCAGGGTGACAAGCATCAAGAAATCCAGCATGTATTTCTCAGGGCTAATGCTTCAAAGGGAACTTATAAGAACTTTCAGGCACATTATTCATCCTAGGCTACCGGTCCTTCCATTTACCCATTATTCTCAAACGCTAATACAAAACCCTTTCTTTCCAATTCTGCACCTCGCCTTGATCAGCTGTAAAGAGTTCTTCATATTGAAGTCCGAATATTTTCTCGGGTCTTCCCCGTGGTATGCAGTACAACAGATTATGGTAGAACTAGTGCAGGCACAATCCGAGAATTGTCGGATGATTTTGGTGCACATTTTTGTGATGTTAATTGGGGTATGATTAGGATTCAGACTTATCGTAATTTGGTTGGCTGAGGTATGTTTGAAATTCTAAATTAGAGATGAGTACATCGATGATATTTAGATGAAGTTTAGATAGGATAACAGTGAAGATATTTCCCACACAACTTCAAGATTGGTACATTTAATAATCCTTTCCTGTGAATCATCATGGGCTCGGTTATATCCACATGCCCCCTGAGACTGCTTTGTCGTTACTCCTTCCTTTCGGCTTCTGTCATCGTGCATTCTGAAACTTCGAACAATAGTGGATACTACGATTTCAGTAGATCCACTGTCCTAATCTCTATACCCAAGGAAACAGTATGAGAGAACACAAGTCAGTCAAACGATGCTTGAAATCCAGCACCTCGTGTCGAGACACTATCCAGGGTCACACTTTCTAAGCTCGTAACAATTAGATCATCGAGAGAATTCCTCCACCACCTTCAACACCAGGGAACTACCTCTTCTCCTCTTTCTCCTTCTCTCGTTCCTTCTCCCCCAAAACCTTCCCCTCTTGCTTCAAAACCAACAAAATCCCACCCCCACAAACAGCAGCACTAGTCCCAGCAACTAGTGCCACACCTATCAAATTCGGCCTAAACAGATCCCTCTTCAGCAACCCCATCGTCACGAAATACCGCAACGTCCCATAACTCAAACACCCAGTCCCCGAAGCCACGAGCGCAGCAGACGGGATTTTGAGCTCTGTGTGATCGTGAGCTAAAGCCGGGGAGAGCGCTTCCAGGGCGTCTAGTTTGGCGAGCGCGACGCCGAGAGCGACGAAGCCGAGTCCTGTGCGTGCCCAGGAGAGGAATGTTCGTTCGTTTGCTAGGTGGTCGCGGGCTACGGATCCGGTGTTGGGGAGAGGTGGTGGGTGGATGAGTTTTAGGAAACGGGACATTGTTTTGATAGAGATGGTGTTTGGGGTTGGAATGAGATGGGATTTTAGATAGGCGAATTTGGTTTAGGGGATGGTAGTTTGATGGGTTGATGTTACCTCCAGGAGAGTTGGAGACATGGAAATTAGGTAGTGACAGTTTTGAAGTGGCAATTTTAAATACTTCATTTGATGTTGGAATTGAAAAAGGAAGGTTGATAAGGTGTCGGATCTTCTAAGGTTCACCAGGGGGGTGATAGAATTCCTGTCCGGCTTATCTAAGCACAACCACTTAAATCCGTAGTGTATTATCAGCACATTAAATCTATTTGAAATTTGAAATGGTTAGGAGGATATAGCAGATTACGGAGCACCTTAGAAAGACAATCAAATGTGAGTTGTGGCAGTTTTATGATGTATATGTATATAACAAATAGTTTTAGTGGTGGTGTAAACCGGACGGGAGTTCTGTCACCCCCTGGTGGTTAAAGCCGAAGAAGGTGCACGTGATTACGCGATACATATACCTACCTATTCTCAGATTTATTCTACGTTATAATTCAAATGAATTATCTCTTGCTAGCCGTGGAGGCCGATTTTTCTTAGAGCACTGCCCGTTAGCGCCTCGGGTCGTCAGACTAAAAGAAGTTCAATCAACAACAGGTTAGTTTGTCCACGATAGATTCTCGATCCTTCATGACACCACAATCCTCTATCTTGAACCATAGGCAGGGACATACGAGACAATCTGTTACGATTCATATCTAGGCACTACCGTAAGAAAAGTGCGTAGGTACGCGTACGAGTTCTTATTTCGTGTGACTGCTTCTCAGTCTCACAACGTTAGGCTATTCCAAACCTAAAACTACGTTGCATCCAAAGAGAAGCCCTCAGGCTCATTTCTTCTTCGAACACCAAGCATACACCTTTACCTATTCAAAATTACCTCCCATCAAAATGTCCAAACCCCAGAAATTCCACATCAAACAATCAGAAACACCAACCGAGATAGCTTCCACCCTAGCAGCCTCTTCACTTCCTACATAACCTGGCTAGACCTAGACCTAACATTCCAAAACTACGCCGAAGAACTCGCTTCTCTCCCAGCCCTCTACGCTCCACCGACAGGATCTCTCCTCCTCGCCAGTATGCCCTCCGCCACATCCTCGTCCTCATACGAGGCAGTCGGTTGTATAGCTCTGCGCCCACTTAAATCATCATCTTCCGTCTCGCCAAAGATATGCGAGCTTAAGCGCCGTTATACAGTTCCTGAGGCCCGTGGGCTCGGACTTGGTAAGGCGTTAGTTGAACATGCGCTTGATGAAGCGAGGAGACTGGGGTATGAAGGGGTGAAGTTGGATACTTTGAGGGGAAAGCAGGATGGGGCGAGGCGCTTGTATGAGAAGATGGGGTTTGGGGAGGTGGAGGCGTATCATAAGACAGAGCTTGAAGGGACTGTGTTTTTGGGTAAGAAGTTGTGATGAGGCGGGCCGGCGAGGGGGAGATGAGGGCTGTGTGATTGCTTGCTGAGGTTTTATCAGCAGGCACATTAACACTGATAAGTGAAAATACCGACGTAGTGTGGTTGTTTTTTGTGACGGGGCATACTTCGTATACAGCACTAACTATAGTCGGAAAGAGTATGTACCAGAATCTGCGCGGATGAACTTCAAGATCATCAACATTGATCCTATCTATATATCTATCATCAATTCGTGACTGAATGTCTAGTATACATGTTGCGTCGCTCATTTCCATCCGTCCCCACGAAACTCCGGACCGTACCCGAAAATGCAATTCCATTCTGATTGCTCCATTTGATCGTGTTTATATATTTGAATATTGTTTGTGCTTTCTAGCTTAGATCGAAGCCCGCGCCAGAATTTACGGCATAGAGTAGCTTTGCTTTCAGCGTCGATTGTGTAGAGTACCTGGGTAATTTAAGGAGATTGACGCAGGTACTTGTGCTCGGTAAGCGGGTCTCATCACTACCAGCGTCTCGAATGCTGAATCGCGGATTAAGTTGTGAAAATCCTAGGAGTGGTGCTCGTGGAGTGGATGTCACATATTTTAGAACTTTTCGACGATCTGCGTCATCTAGGTTTTTGAGGACTTGCCAGAACATCTGGACGGTTGAATGTTCTTGGCCGTCGTCGCCAATTTGGTAGACGCCACCATAAAGAGTATTTTCTCTGAGATCTTCCACATCAATCTCAGACGCATCACCGCCAATGAGGGTTTGGAGTTCAGACTGATTGAACATGGAGAGCCATGATGGCTTTATAATGTCCCCGAGGCCTTTCAAAAAGGCTTGCGTTTGTTGATATGGCTGTACCTGCAAGCGGTGACGAGCTACATAGGAAACGTATAGAGGTCGATTCTCATTCGTAACACTGATGTTAGAACCATTCAGCATCAAGTCTCTTGTGATCGTCTCTGTAGGTTCGCTAGGGAGTGAGACTTCATCGGCGATAGTGAAATCGAGAGAGAAATCTTCAACATTACCAGGGTAATTCTTCAGCTTGAGTAAGCCCTGATATAAGCTCTCATCCAGGTCTCGTAAATCGTTGATGTTCGCACGATACCCTCCATCAGCGCCAGCCGCGCCTGACGCCGCCCACTTTAAAAGAAAGAACCCTGCGAACCCAATGTCGATAAGGATCCCTTCGTACAGGCATTTCCCGACGATACGGCCAAGGAATTCATATCTTCTAAGTATTTCCTGGACGCCTTCTCGCCATTCAGCGCTGCCATCTTTCACCCCAATTTTTCTCATCCACTCTCTTCGCAGGTCGACAGAAGATGGATTTGGGTATAAAAGATTTTGATCGTTCGCGATGAACCAGTTTGGACCGTCCTCTGCCTTGAAAGCCTCGTTGGTGACACTTGTGAGAAATTCTTTCGTCACCCCACCTCCGTCGATTCCAGCTTCGACAGTATCAAATTTGTCCACGAAGGTGATTTGGATAGGTTCCTTGAGTCCATCCCGAAGCTCGTAAAACTGCTCATACGCATCTTCAAAGCACTGATCCCGACGAATTTTGGCGTGATGTCGACTAAGCAGGTCATGGCCCCTGGTCTGCCTAGGCGCCATGTGTGATTGCTGAATGATTGACATGCGCCATATATCAGGATCGACGTTGCCGTCACGTCGCCGAATTTGATCAAGGAGAACGAATTGACGGAATATCTGTACGCGGGTCTCAAAGGGAATGACGAAAGGCATATTTTGCAACACCTCCAGCCTTGGTCCAATAGCTGCAAGAGCCTTTTTACGAGCTGCTTTCTGCTGTTGCTTTCTCATAGACTCAATCTGGACTGCTCGCCGTGTCATGGAATTGCCAACAAGCAGTGTTGAACCGGTATCCCGAATATCTTCAACATCGCCCTCATCGTCGTCTCCTCCCTCTTCTCTGGCTTCGTGCTGCCGTTCTTCTTCTATCACCACCGCCGGTATGAAGCCTTCCATTTCGAACCGCGAAGTCATGAGCCAGTGCCCCTTTGGTAAGAAAGGTCTCCTTGAGTCTCGCTCATATAGCATCCGCATAACTCCCGTTACGACGGTCCTCACATAGCTAAAGGTCATACCTGCAACGTCGGCAAAAGGTCGACTTGGCAACTGTTTTGCTACTTCTCCGGGCCCTTGAGACTGAAATATTGAAGAACTTGTTGTCCCAAAGTATGTCCCTAGTCCGCCTTCGATCGCGGTGCTATCGTCCTCGGACAGCTCTCCTGCGTTGTAATAAGTCGCAAAGGCCATATTCTTGAGAAACATTGTGAGACGCTTTACATCTTCCAACGGCAAAGCGCTCGCCCGAATTCTGGACGTTGGTGTATCGGCTTGGCGAAATCCAGCTTTGCTTCCGGCTAAAAATTCTTCATCGTCCGTAAATCGCAGGACAAACGTATATAATTCGAGGAATAGCAAGACTGTACGCCACTCTTGATCTTTGCGTTCGCCTCCTGCCAGTGTCGCAGTGGATTTTGCCTGTGTTTGTGTTCGAAGGACGGTCAATGCAGCCTTAGAATCAGCACAAACAGCGGAAAAGATAGAAGTCTGGCTCATAGCTTGCCAAAAAAACTTTAGCGCTGGAAGCTGGTCTCCAGCTGAAGTGGTCATGGATCCAAGGTACAGCCACATTCTAATCTCGTCACCCCGTCCCGGAAATATTCTTAGCAGAGTGAGTGCGTAGCTTGCTAGTAAGCTAGCATCCTCCTCACCAGCTACAGAGGCTCTCGCATAGTCAATTTTGAACTTCGCTAGAAGGCCAGTAATGCTAGATTGGTTCACTAAGGACAACAATTCGTCCTTAATGAATGCAGGTAAGCTTGGAACCAAGGGACTTTCTACTTCATCGCTCTCGGAGGTCTCATGACGAACGCCTAGGTCCGATGCGTCAATACGCCCAACTATATCGATCGATGAAATAGAAAGCTGCATGGACAGCGCCCGAAGGAAGTTCGGCTCCTGACTATCTCGATACTGTAGTCGATGAAGGGTAATGAAGTGGGCCAAAAGCCAGAGTCTACCATCATCCGGTAGTTGAACAGTCGAGTGTGAGGAGAACTCTCGTACCAGCGCTGCTGAGACCATGCCGACATCTATCTTTGAAGATAATTGATCGAAGTTTCCAAAGACCTTCGTCAAATTAGGTGTCGTCAGAAAGCGCAACGCAAATCCTGCGTACGCATCGAGAAGGCCATTATCTTAAAAAGGAAATTGTCAGCATCAAGAATGAAAGCAATACTCCGTACAGTGAACAAGAAAGAGGTTTACTGACTATTATTGTGAGTGGCCCGCTGCTGCAACGATGTCTCAATGGCAGTCAAAATCAGGCCTATGTGGACGCTTGCAGGCTTTGGGGGAACACAGAGGGTGGAGAGGAAGGTGAAATATGATTCGCTTATGGTTGGAAAAAATTGAGGTTTCAAATCGACAAGTGAAATAAGAAGCTGCAGGAGAAATGGTACTTGTAGTGGCGAGGAGCTGCATTTTCGATTAGCTATAGTCCCACCATGAATTCCGAGGCTCGTTGCATACCTTTCTAAAGCCCTCAACGTGATAGTGGTCAATGAACGGAGCAGAGGCTGGACTTCGGGGAGTCCCAAGAATTCCTCGTAACCCAGGATAGAGACCGCTTCGCTCCAATTAACCAGTTTATCAATGTCATCCTGCCGCCGGCGATTGAAAAACGAGACGAGAAGCCTGCCTTGCTCTACCAATATAATTCTTCGATTCGAAGACGTCTGATATTTCCGATTCGCTTCGGCAAACTTGGCTCTGCGTGAGTCTGCCAGCTGCCTCCTCGTTTTATGCCCTCTCCATGTCCTCTGTATACTTTTGGCAGCATTTAGACGATCTCGCTCCTGCTGACGCTGTTGTCGTTCCTGCTGAGCGTTTGCCACGGTCTTCTGGGTTCCTGAAGCTGAGCCTCCCCACCCTGTTGCAGAAAATGGGTTTACATTTTGACCAGAAAGATTGACTTGTCTGGTACGACGAGAGTTGCCACTGAACGTCTGGAACATTTCGAAATCGCCGGGTCGTGTGTTCGCCTCTTCGACTTCGATGTGTAGCAGTACTTATCGGGTTTGACATTCACAAGACATGCCGCACGATATTTGGGTCGGGAAGGGAGTATATTCTCGGTCTCGTGTTTTGAGTTACACAGGTATTTTTGAGAGGTAAAAGGTCATAGGGCGACTTGAATGGCCAGATAATGACTGACCTGCGCTGGCCCTGCTCTGATACTGTAATCTTTCGATATGTTTCTGCTGCAGTCGCAGCCTTGATGGTTGTGATTACCAAATGCCGGTAGCCTTCTATGACCCAATATCGCGGCGCCGTTACTACCCGGTCGCCGTTGTTTCCAGAGCGTGAGGTCGATGATTAAGGCAGCGTCGCTGTGGGAAATCGCGGTACTACTGTATCAGTCTGGTAGGAGGATCTGGATGATGGGTGGAAACAATGAAATTACCTAGGTATTACCGACTTCTACACTCAGACACGCTTTCTCTCAAGTGGAATGTGACATTTTATGCAGTGTAAAAGAGTCATCTAGTGTATCTAAACTGAAGGTACTGAATAGGTAAGAATACAAACTCCATTGTTTCCACCGCCGCCTTTGGACGCATACCAGCCCTGCGACCATACCACTTTGGGATAAGGCCACTCAAAAATAATTCTGCGTCTTGTCGCGAGCTCTTTGTATTTGACCTTTCTTTCTCCATCCACCTCCACATCACAACCTTTGAACTGCGCGGACCAAGCACGATTCTTCGTGCTTTTTTCGTTCTTCTTCGCCCTCTTTCTTTCAGAAAACCCTCCTACCAGAGACAAAAAAAACTTGAAAATCCCATTAAAAAGCTCACGTTGCGAGCGAACTTATCCTCGACCGCTACTACCTCATCCTCCAACCTCACCACAACTTGTGCCTTTGTGCCTTGACACTGCTATCACTTCGCACAACTTTCTTCCTCCAGTCCTGTACAGCTTCTTGCGCTTTACGTTCTGCTAAACTACTAAACTCGCGTTGACATCTCGACCTAATAGGCAAGTTGCTCCACTTCACCTTCCTTTGTCAAAAACGGTCGCGAGACCAATCTCCGCAATTAATTTGCATCACAACAACCCCCCTTGATCGGAACAGCTTCACAGACTCGCCAGAACTAACATCGTCACAGAAACCTAGCCCACGATGTCAAACCCATCTACTACTCCAGCTGTCGATCAGCTCGCCGCTGACCTGAACAACACTTCTTTGAATGGAGGTGAAGCAAATGGTGCTCCGGCCATCAACACTGATGTTTCCAACATCTCCCCAGAGGATCCTGATACCGCTGGACCTACTCCTGGCTCTGCCGTGCCCCACCCACAAGCCTCAGCCTCGCTCTACGTTGGTGAACTTGACCCATCTGTCACGGAGGCTATGCTCTTCGAGCTCTTCTCCCAGATCGGTTCTGTAGCTTCCATCCGTGTCTGCCGTGATGCGGTCACGCGCCGCTCTCTTGGTTATGCCTACGTCAATTACAACACAACTTCCGACGGTGAGAAGGCATTGGAGGAACTCAACTACACCTTGATCAAAGGTCGCCCTTGCCGCATTATGTGGTCTCAACGCGATCCAGCACTTCGAAAGACAGGTCAAGGAAATGTTTTCATTAAGAATCTTGATACTGCTATCGACAACAAGGCTCTCCATGATACTTTTGCTGCTTTTGGAAATATTTTGAGCTGCAAAGTCGCTCAGGACGAGTCTGGAGCTTCAAAAGGATATGGATTCGTTCACTACGAGACTGATGAGGCTGCTAGCCAGGCTATCAAGCATGTGAATGGGATGTTGTTGAATGAGAAGAAAGTCTTCGTGGGCCATCACATCCCAAAGAAGGACCGCCAAAGCAAGTTCGAGGAGATGAAGGCCAACTTCACCAACATTTATGTCAAGAACATCCCAGTCGAAGTCACTGACGAGGAGTTCCGCGAGCTTTTCGAGAAATTTGGTGACGTAACGTCCGCTTCTCTTGCTCGAGATCAAGAGAACGGCAAGAGTCGTGGTTTCGGCTTTGTCAATTTCATCAACCATGAGCATGCCGCTACCGCTGTTGATGATTTGAATGGAAAGGATTTCAAGGGTCAGGATCTCTATGTCGGACGCGCTCAAAAGAAGCACGAGCGCGAGGAAGAATTGAGAAAGTCATACGAGGCCGCTCGTATCGAGAAAGCATCCAAGTACCAAGGCGTCAACCTATATGTTAAGAATCTTGACGATGATGTCGATGATGAGAAGCTTCGAGAGCTCTTCACTCCTTTCGGTGCCATCACCTCCGCCAAGGTTATGCGCGACTCTGCTGCTGAGACTGCCGAGGCTGAGAAGAAGGAGGGGGAGAAGAACAAGGAGAATAAGAAGGAGGGTGACGCTGAGGAGGCCGATAAGTCTGACTCGGAGAAGAAGGATGCACCCAAGTCTGAAAAGCGCACCTTGGGCAAAAGCAAAGGATTTGGTTTCGTCTGCTTCAGCAACCCTGATGAGGCTACCAAGGCCATTGCAGACATGAACCAAAACATGGTCAACGGTAAGCCACTTTACGTCGCCCTTGCCCAACGTAAGGATGTTCGAAAGGGACAATTGGAGGCTAGCATTCAAGCACGCAACCAAATCCGTTTGCAACAAGCCGCCGCCGCCGCAGGTATGCCACAGCAATTCATGGCCGCCGCTGGACCAATGTTCTACCCTCCTGGACAGCAGCCTGGCTTCATCCCCCAAGGTGCTGGACGTGGAATGCCGTATCCTCCTCAAGCTGGTATGCCTATTCCCGGTGCGCAGGGTGGCCGTCCAGGTCAATTCCCTGGTGGTTATCCACCACAAGGTGGTCGTGGTGGCCCAGGCCCTCAGCAAATGCCACCCAATATGTATGGCCTTCCAGGTCAATTCGCTCCAGGCCAGTTCCCTCAACAAGGTAGCCCACAGTTCCTCGCTGCAATGCAGCAAGCTCAACAAGCTGCTCAACTTGCGGGCGGACGTGGAGGACCAGCTCGTGGACCTATGCAAGGTATTCCGGGTATGCCTCCAAATATGGCTGGTCTTCAAGGTGTTGGTCAACCAGGCATGCAAGGCTTCCCACAACCTGCTAGACAGGGTGGTATGGGTGGGCGTGCTCCTCAGGGTGGTCGCCCAGGCCAATTCTCGGGTGGTTTCCCTCCACAAGCTGGCCGCGGTATGCCACCTCAGGTTCCTGGTATGCCACAAGGTGGTGCTGAGGCTGCAGGCGCTGGTGTCTTGCAAGCTCAGCTAGCGAATGTCCCCCCATCCCAACAAAAGCAACTTCTCGGAGAGGCTTTGTTCCCAAAGATTCAAGCTATGCAACCAGAACTTGCTGGAAAGATCACCGGCATGTTGTTGGAGATGGAGAACCCCGAGTTGGTTAATCTGTAAGTCTACTATTCGTGTGTCTAAACGTAGCTAACCCGTTGCTAGCATTGAAGATGAATCTGCTCTTCGCAACAAAGTTGATGAGGCCCTTACTGTCTACGACGAATATGTTAAGAACAACAAGGATGGGGGAGAAGCTGACGCTGGAGACGTGAAGGAGGGCGAGAAATCTGAAGAGAAGGCTTAATTGCCCACTCTTTTCAATTTTCTTCTTTGGCTCGACATACCCCATTAATGACCTCCCATATACTATTTCGCGTCTTGTCGATCGATTGTGACGAACGGGCCCGGAAAAGTCTTGCGCTCTTTCAGTTCCTGATGGCACAACCTTTTTTGTGGGTCTCTTACCAGCCCTAGATTGTACCATGCGACACAATGGACCTTATACACACAATTTCCTTTCATCTGATCGATGCGGTGGACTCATCGATCATGTATTCAATAGATTACCACCATGTGCTTTGGCAGAGCTTCATCGGCTATTGCTATGGTTGTCCGGATTCTCGCACACGTTCTGGGAACTGGACACCTGATATCTCACGTCTTTTTTACAAAAATTTCTTACTTGCTCTCTTCTGGTTGCTGGTGGGCGAAACATGGATGGTACGGATGGTCCTTTTGCCTACTTTGGTGGTTAATCCTGCTGAGCGATTTGCTTGGATGCGGGTTCTCTCGATCGATGGTTTTAACAAATCTGCCTGCCTGACTGACTTGCGGCTGAATGAAGGGAGGAATACTGCGGAATTAGACTAGGAATCAATACAAAAACACTTTGCAAAATTACAATACTTGGGCTTTGAATCTGGACTTGTGACTATCATACTTGAGCGATCAGTTGTTTGTAGGCGTGACATTGGCTATTGCAATCTCAGGCTAGTGTGGTTCAATCATGATCTTGCGAAATGTCGACCTAATTTAGATGCACATTGCAAGGCATAGTCACTCTGCCCTATCAAGTTTCAACGGACTAGTCGCCTATACAAGCTAGTCGTCTACGCAAGAATCCAAGAAGTCCTCACGCATTTTCACACTGACTTAGATCATTCACTCACCACCCAACTGCTGTCGAATACGAAATTGTTTTATAGGACCTAACTTCGTCTAGGTTGGCTGAATTCCACCCTTATGTCCACACTTCTCAAATCAATTTTTTTATCTAATTATCCGTAGCCCGCGTAAATCACTGCTGTTCTATGAGAACAACTCAGAGTGAGTAGCGTTTTGAACTTAAACCTTGCGTCATGCTGTGCAAGGCCATCTCGAGCCTACGAGATACGACCGTCTATGATCAACGATATTGAACCTACAGTCTTACAGTCTTGGATATATACCTGGCAACGCTTACTTCCTAACAAGACTAAGTGACTAAATGTCGATACAAAATGAGAACTAGTTCAAGGACGAAAAGCTGATCCATCATCATACAATTAGATTCGCCCTTCGAGTAATAGCTTACCTCTTCAAATGAATATTCAGTCTATGAATTTGGTTCACAAGATCTCACAATCAGACAGCTCACATAGCGCACGTCATCTCAAAGGGTGTAATACTATTCAATCGCTATAATGCTAAGCAATCGCTGTGTACGTGCAAAACTCTAATCTGGATTTAGTTCTTGTCGCTCTGTTGAAGGGTGACAATCCTGGAAAAGACAGTCGTAGTTCTGTTCTCGGCATTCCTCATTTTAAGTGTAATTCGCTAGTCTCCTGTCTCGTCGCCGATGCTCAAGCTATGGGCAATGTAGGTGTGGTATTTGCATTTTGTGTTTCGTGAAGATGTGAAGCGCATGTGAAGAGATTGATGACCAAATATATGACGAGATGTTGGAAAGTTCGTGATTTTCAAGATTGGAGAATTGGATCCGAATCAGAGACTAGACGTAGAACATCGAGTCTTTCAGGTTGTCTGGGATAGTGATATCAGTGTTAGAAGATGCGGTTGCTCCACTGGCGACACTGGGCGTCGCCGAAGTTTCGTTTGGATCAAATTGATCGGAGAGGTAGCACCGCAATCTGGTGCAGAGGAGATCGGCATAGTATGCAGGCGGGCATAAAGATACTGCCTTCGTAGCACGGCCGAAGAGATGGCACATGTTGTGGGTTAGCTCTTCGAGAGCATCGGCAGCATTCTGGTGGGGAGGTTTCGCGTTGCGTCCGCGGAATATTTCGTCAAGAATCACGTAGTAGTGCCCAGGCCGGGCAGTACCTTGAAGACAAGCGTGGGATTGGACAAAAAAGTCCCAGAAACGGACTTCAGTAACGCCACGGTCAACGACAGTTCCGGGCTCGCAATTCGATGATCGATCCGCATTTGCTTCGGTGGTTGGATAGAAGCGAGTGTGATGTCTCTTCCCACAAACGATGAGAGAGATCTTGGGGAAGCCTTGTTTGGTGGCTTGTGCTGGGTATTTCTGGCGACAAGCGTTGCGGATTTGTGGCAGTTCCTGATCAAGCAGTAACTGATACTGGCCTTCTGAAACACCATCACGGTATATGATGATATTGTCAGGAAGATTTTTGTTGAGCTTTTGCCAAAGATTCAGGCGCGAGAGAAACATGCCCTCCAGGGCGGAGATCATCTCTTTGCGGGACTCCTGAATGCGGAAGTCTGCTGGCCATTGACCAAGGAATTTGTCGACACTCGCTACAATTCCAGCGACACTAGGTGCAGTATCTTTCGATCCAGGAGAGGGATGGGTAACGTCAAGGCCGACTACCATCGTTTTCCCTTCGCTGATCACGCCGAGCTTGGCAGGCTCCAAGGTTTGATTGATGCCACCAGCTTTTAAATTGAACTTTAGGGAGACGTTACCGAAGTACTGGTCTTGCCGTTGTTCCTTCATAATCTTGGAACCCACACAACAGATGGTGTGGATGCCGGCCTTCGTGTCAGCCACTGTCTTAATGCTATTGTAGATGGCAACGTCGTTGAAGGGCAGGATGCAGAGCACAAACTTTGGCCGTGGGCCACGCTTTGCTTCGTACATGGCCCTGAAAATTGATTTAATGGAAGCGTCGTTCGGGCCCTCCTGACCATCCTGGAGGAGGATCTCTGGGGGCGGGGGTTCTCTAATCAACCCGGTGGCATTGATGCCGGATTTGTTGAGAAAGGCTTGGAAGTCGTTCACCATGTAGCCCACATCTTGGACGCCGTAATCACGGCCTCTGTTTGATCGGAAGACAATGTAAGTCCACGGTCCAAGGTTACTACCAGTATGAAACTTGATGTTGGCCATATTCCAGGAACCAAATCTTGGCATCAAACTCGTTTCTTTCAGCTGCGGGTTCTTATATTTGATCGCGGGGGCTGGCAGGACCCGGGCTGCAACAGTGATCAAGCTGTTTCCAACCGAGAGGTCAAACCGGCCTGCCTTATTGCCGAGACCAAGAACGGACTTTCCATCTCCAACAATCGAATCACCATTTTCCCAAGGCTTGCGACAGGCGAATGTGATCATTTGCTGAGTTTGCTCAGGGCTCAATCTGCGCTTGATTGTCTGCCCGGGCAATATCATGCACACCTCTGCCGGAAGGTAGTTCGGATTCTCTCTGGTACCAACGTTGATGATTGGTAACACCGGATTCAGCTTGATTGACGGATACTTTTTCTTGAAATAATCAAGGACGGAAACATATCCGCTGGGAGAAGAACCACTGGACTTCTTTCCTTTGCTTGAAGGTTTCGCCCCCTCCGCCGATGGAGGGGTCTCAGACAGCCAGAATTTGACGTCTGCAGGTCCAGCACCAAAAGTTTTGATCTGTGGACGGTGTTCATCTTTGCGTCCGTCCTCCGGATGCGCAAGGCCGAAAATTGTCTTCACCCGTGGAATCTCCTCGTTGGTCTTCTTATTCTTTTTCGTCGGTATGTGTGTAACCTTTACACGAACGAGTTTCAACTTTTTCTGGAGAGTGAGCTTGTTCCCGGTACCCAGTTTAGGGTACAGCACATCTAGACGATCTGGCTGAAGGAAAACATTGTGCGAGACGTTGACATTGAGAAGTAGACCACCACTAGCCGCACGTACGCTCTGGTAGAAACCACGCAGAGACTCTAGACCACCTCCGAGCACCTGGATATTGTGGTAGTTGGATTCACGCCGAGCAATTGAGAAATGCCGATTTTTGCCTGTGGTGACGGTCTCCGCCTGACTTTGAGGAAAGTGCCCAAAGACGACATTGAGAACCTGCAGTAACTCTGCTCTCAGGTCAAAGTTGGGACCCGGATTAACAGCACAGAGGTGAGATTGGAAATCTGACACAACCACAGAAAGCGGGGTGACAACCCTAATGGTGTACGTCTGGGCTTTCTCGAGAGGTTCGTCCTGTCCTTCCGCAAGATAGACGATCTCCGCAGTGTGTCCGTCGCGTATCTCCAAGGGAACCTTAGAGATGACCATGGAGCTCATGTCTGAGACCACGTCGCCGGCGAACTCGGGCAGCGCAAGAAGAAGCTGGAAAATACGGGCCAACTTTCTGCCCTTGGCCTCAGGGTTGACTTCGACATTGTATCGAGTCAGGGCCAAATTGTTAGGCACCCCAATCTTGAAATAGTTGGCATACACAACAATTTTCTTTCCTTGGGTACCATACCCAGGTCGTGCAGGGAAATTGGCGTTCAATGAGGCGCTGCCTAAGGCTTGAATGCCTTTGGAGTTCGTCATGTAGTCATTTTCAACTTTCAAGGTCTGAGCATCTGGGCCACTGAGTGGAGTCGTTGGGTCTCTATATGAAATACAAATTAGCTGAAGTAGCAGATGCGATGAGCATTGACTTACCGGAAGACCCGCAACTCTGGAGCGCCCCCACGACCTCCTCCTCCTCCTCCGCCACGGCCACGGAAGCCCCCTCCACGATCACCACCACCGTAGCCACCTCCACGGCCACCACGATCTCCACCACCATAACCACCTCCACGACCACCACGATCTCCTCCGCCACCTCTACCTCTATCGCTACCACCTCTGCCACGTCCACCGCGGCCTCCTCTGTCAGCCATATTCGCTATTCGTGTCTGTCGACCTTAGGGTGATAAATGTGGAGTTGGGTTGAAGAGGTAGAACTGCACGAAGATAATTGCCTCAGCTTGAGCGATGAAATCGATGAAATCGAAGTAGCAACTCTACTGAAACGAAAATGTCAGCCCTCCAGAGCTGACGATGAATCGAATTCCGGGTCTGGGATGTGTTGTCGAGTGGAGCCACTACTGCCAGAATTGGTGAATTCAGCTGCGGGAGGGACGGGGGACAAACGGGAAGATGAAGCTAATTATGCACTATAGTATAGCAACTACTAGGCAGTGAATTGACACTCCGCGAGGTTATGATGTTGATAGTTGAAAATAAAGGTGAGGAAGAGGGAGGTGAAGGAAGGAAGAAGCGGTCTGGTGGGCTAAGGAAGTTTGGTGCGTGGATCTCGAACCAGGGTTAGGGGCGCGATCCGATAGACTCAACGTTCGTGGCTGGTTTCCAAGATGGTCTGTGAGAGCAAGAATGGAACAGGACCAATAGAGATGTGGTAAGGTGGCTCGAAACTATTTAATCTAGGGAGAAAACGAATGTTTGCTTTTGCCAGGTGAGATGTGACGGAAGTGAAGGGAATGGAAGGGCGATTCTTTGTTTTCTGCTCCAGGTTCCGAGGCTCCCCGCGACACGAAAAAACGTGACCTGAACCCGCTACCTGCATGTGATCCACTTTTGAGGGAACGCAACATCATGACGGGAACACAACAGCTTGACGGGATGCCGCGTCGTCCATCCATGGCCTGGAAAGAAGATGGACTCCAGAGCTGAAAGGACCAATGGTTGTTGGCTTCAGCCTTCATTTCTGGGTGATAAGATGACTTTGGAATAGACACAACTGATCGGCCACTGCCCTGGGGCTTATTCTTGCTTTACTCCTATTCTCAAGAACAACGACAATTTGGCATCCTATATTCCGACAAAAGCGCCATTATTTCTGTGCTGATAGCACTATACAAAATGCTAACAAAAGTTGAGAGTCAGAAGACTCCTTCAAGCGAAGCAAACAGCAGCCTTCATGGCAGTGGCTTAGCGAAGCGTCACAACCAGGCTGGGACTCATGCAAGTACGCGTGCCAAACATGGGAGGCCTCAAAACCACTTCGAAGCAAGCCATGGGCGCGATAAGAATACTTATGTAAAAACCTCGATCTCAAACAAACAAGCTGCTATTATTGGTGGAAGTGGTTGTGACAAGCAGCGAGATGCAAACAATAAAAAGCAACTAAGATACTCCAGACGCAGGTATCCTTGGGAGGTGATTGAGCTCCAAGATGATTGGACCAGATGTGACTCACAGCAGCAATTACTTCTACAGCTTTCATTGCCCCGCTAGGCAGACTTCCACTATTGTCACAATAAAGTGTACTTTCAGCTCGGCTGCAGGTGCAGTTATTCCTACCTAAGTACTACGTAGGCAACAAGAATTCAATCGGTGAGGAGGGAGAT
Source organism: Chaetoscypha palmicola (assembly GCA_003988945.1). Taxonomy (NCBI): domain Eukaryota; kingdom Fungi; phylum Ascomycota; class Leotiomycetes; order Helotiales; family Helotiaceae; genus Chaetoscypha; species Chaetoscypha palmicola. Next base: position 23,919 of record QYAH01000258.1, on the reverse strand, counting down.
CATCTGACATGTCACATCTCCAGCCTTGAATTGGATCCTATTAGTTTCAATGCTTCCATATCGCAGCCTCTTTTGAGCTCGTCCAGAGCTTTAGCCGAACCCACTAGTACTGCAGTCATGCCTTCTCAAATTCTGCTAATATCTCGCAGTCACCAAGATCAAGTACTCCGTCATTGATATCTTACCAGTAATCCGTAAGTAACTACTTCGAGCATCTATGCAAGTCCAAGGTTGATTAACGTCAAGGTCTACACAAACCCTCAGCCACGGGATCTTCTTCACTCCGTAAGGTTGCCAACTTCTCCTCTCATATTCAATTAGGTCTATATGTAACAATTTCCACGGCTGACATCCGTTTACCAAGTCCACCAAGAAGTTCAAAATCTCCTATCAAGACTCATTACCGCAGGATTTTACTTTACTTTTGGCCCTTTTCAAACATTCCATATCTACGAAATGTCACCTCGCGGCGCCTCTTTTTGTTTCATGCGAATACTAATTCGAACGCATAGAAAACGATTTCTAGAACAACATTGCCCATGAGGCATTGCTGCCACAGTTATGCTAAGCATTGCCTTTTGCTTAATTAGCTCAGATCCAGCCCTACCGTGGCATTCTGATAGTCATACGTCCACTAGGACAACGCGGAGCTTGTTCGGTCGAATTCTCATCTATTGATTGAAGGACCTGAAAAGGGTTTCATACATCTTGAGTATCCGAGTTCCCCGAAGTGATCTCTATTCCACACCCTCTCCTGGTCATCTCCTTTTGATTACTTGGCCTCTTTTTCCGCTTTTTGCTAGTCGTGCTCTCATTTGCTTGCCCAATTAGTCACCTGGGCGTTTTCGCATTTCTGCGCGATCCCAGTCTTCCAACGTTTCACTTCAAATTTGCAACCTCAAATGTAAAGTTCTCTCAAGTCAACCATACCCTTTGTTGCAGCCACCTTGCTTTGTGCTGTTCATCCAGCGCATCTTACGAAAGAGAGTGCGGTAGTTGAGCTTCATAGACGCGGAACTAACGACAAGTTGGTACCACCGAGGAAGGAAGTCTCCTACGTAAAGCCGCGAAAATCGATGAAAATGGATCTGCTGAGTTCCTCACCACCTTCCCATACTCCGCACACTTCCAGCAACTTTGACGGATACAGCAGCGTCATCTCCGTTTCCTGTTTCAATGAGACCGCTGTTGTGGCGCTCGTCAGATTTATCATTGTCGGCGTCAGCTCGACCGCAGCCGCATTCGATGTCACTGGAGACATCGTCAACACATCGAGCGCCAGTCAATCAGACCGGCTACATTACGCAGGTTTTGGAGTGGGGAATGTGTATGGAATCTTTCCTTCCCTCATCCGTCTGTTGGCGTGGAAACAAGCAATACAATGCACAGGAGTCGAGATTTAACAAGCAATTATGATCTAACGACTTTGCACACGAGAGAGCTCTGATTTTACCAAATGCGTCACAAGCGCGTCATTGCATTCGGACCAGCTCAGCTGGTATAAACGTCTCTGAATTATCAGATTAAACGTCTTGAGTAGGCATGTAACTAGGATAAAAACGACTTGAGTAGGCATGTCGCTCTACTATAGGGGGTTTAACTAGCTTTTAACCTTAGAGTTGATCGGAGAAGCCCTAGAATCGATTATACAGGCTTTAAAGTAGCTGCTACTCTAAGATTAACAACCTCGCTGTCGCCCTCCTCGCTATCGCTCTCTTCTCTCTTGTCTTAATTCTCGATTCTAGTTCTTAAATTCACATCTCTCTACTCTAAGTGTAGAGTAGAGTATATCTTCGAGGCGATAAAGGAGTGAGCGAGCGACAAGGCCCCTTGTTAGAGAAAAGCAGCGTGAGACATAGACAACCATTAAAGTCGTTTTTATCCTACAGTAGTTACATGTCTACTCAAGACGTTAAACCGAATTATCATCCACGCACGGTACTCGTTTCACTTCGGAAATGGAAACACGATCGTAGTCCGGCCCTCGCAAAATCCAAGTCCCACAGCGAGCGAGCTTGATGACTCCGCGCCAAACATTATTAGAGCCTTTTTACACCCCCTGAAAGTTGCGGTTTTCTAGCTGATTTATGAAGACTTAGCTGTATTAGGACGCAACCTCCGAGAAAAACTTACAAGGGACCTTAGCGTTAAGTTGCGATTCTAGAAATCGCAACTTAACGCTAACAATTATAGGACCCGGTGTATTTCTACGTTTTAGGTATATTTACCTGACTTTCTCTTCTATTTCCTGACGATCATAGTAAGAGCCTCAACTCCTAGACCCTAGGAGGTTAGCTCTACCTATATGACGACTCGAGAAGAATACAGGTTTGTAAAAGAACACTCTTAGCATTTGATAGTAACCACGATAATCTTACTATATAAAGTAATTAGTAGTCCGCCAAGTACCTCCCTAGAAAGAAACCTCCCGGGGGTGCAAAAAGGCTCTATTGTCAACGACAATTCTCATAAACTTCGAATGCCCAGACAAGAAGGAATGATCACGATGCCGTTGTTCTTCTTGGTGACAGCCCGCTCAACAACTTCTTATACCCATGACGTCAGCCCGTAAAATAATCTTGTTAACACTTGCTATCGGGCAATCATAGAAAAAGTCCTGCTCCGTCAGTACGCAACACATATATACTGTCGCAGTATTTACGTTCATCTGGAGACAAATCCTAAGCAGTTCGCCATGTTTAAGAGAGTGTGAGAGCTTGACGCTGTAACGCTTAGGGTGTTTTCCGTCCACATATTCGCTGAATCAAAATTCCATAGCGGAATTACAATAGCATACTGAACCTGTCGGTAACCTCAGTTATCGATCGGTAAGCGCTTGAATAGTGTATCACTTCGTAACCCGTGCTACAGAACCTCGTCACTCGTAGTGGAAGTTCGTAGTAATTGGGTTTGATTCTGTGATTGATTGATGGATACGGAAGAGAGCTAGCTACGCTTAGTTGGAAGGTATAAGACCTTCCAAAGCAGTGAATAAGTGTGCTCACGTGATCAAACAGAACCATTTTCGTAAGTTCGGAGCCTGAAGTAGGACTGAGATGCGCGGGCTCGGACCCGATGAAGTGCAGTGCTGTCTGTGATTGTCCCTTCGTGGACATCACGAAATGGGTGTCGGACTGTAGAACTCAGAGAGATTGTAACGTCAATAATTCAACAAGATCGTAATTCAAGATGGCTATGCCCCGCACACATCCTTGGAATCTCGTTACCGACGTATAAGCTTTACATGAAGAACCTTCATCTCGGTAAGCTTTTGAGCTTATTCGCACTCCCTTGACTTCCTCCACTTTATGAGGCTAGGTTGATCGCCATGGGTCGGCCTTCGGGGTGTCATTTATCTCCGCGTTATTCCGTATTGGTGCATTCCAGTAGCGAGACAGCGGCTTCTTTCACGCCCCATGTTAATGGGTGAAGACCGAAGGTCAATAGGCCAATTAGGACTGGAGCTGCAGAGGTTCGAGGTAAGGCTAGGGGAGGTGGCTAAGGATCCTAGTAGATTTGAGATGGATGATTTAAAGGGTCGTCGACGGCTTGAATGTGTACAGCTTTATTATTGTATTTTGGATTTTGAAGGTTTGTTGGACGTCGAGAAGCTGTGGAATACGATTGGGAAGACAAAAATCAGCTATGGCAGAGCAAACAACAACCAGTACCACCACCGACCCCGCCTTGTCACCAGTCGACACTCTCAAAGACTTCTCAACATCTTCAACCACAAACATGGCCGAAAAACCAGCCCAACCCACCATCTCCACTCGATCATCCCTCACCCTTCCTCCCTCAAATGAAAAACCTACTACCGATGAACCCACTACCGATGATAAAGAAGATAGTAAAGAAAATAAAGAGCCCAGTGCTGAACAGCTCGCGGAAGAAGACGCCAAATATCCTCATGGCGCCAAACTCGTACTCATCCTCATGGCCCTCTGTCTGGCTATCTTCCTCGTCGCTCTCGACCAGACCATCATTTCTACGGCAATACCGAAGATCACAGATCACTTCAAGAGCGTGCAGGATATTGGGTGGTATGGGAGTGCGTATCTCTTAACGGCCACAGCCCTGCAGCCGACTTTTGGCAAGATCTATACTATTTTCAGTGTAAGTGACGGACACTCCGAAACGGAAAGAGGGGAGAGGCTAGATGCTGATTTTTGGGTGCGTCTACTAGATCAAAATCACTTTCATGACAGCAATTGCTATTTTCGAACTTGGGTCAGTACCTCAGAGCGTAACTTGTGTTTCAAAGTATACTGATCTTCTTTCAGATCTCTCGTATGCGCGACGGCACCGTCAAGTACTGCTCTTATTATTGGAAGAGCCATAGCCGGCATTGGAGTTGGTGGTTTGTTCTCTGGAGCTATCAATATTCTAGCGTTCTGCTGTAAGTTGGTTGACCCATTTATTACGCGAACGTCATGGATGCCATTATCGGCCTATGCACCAGTGTCAGAGAAGTCTAGGAACTGACAAGAGAGCAGTGCCTCTACGAAAAAGACCTGCCGCATTCGGACTTGTAGGAGGAATGTGGGGCATTGCTTCCGTAGGTAAGTCTATAGCAGTGGCTCTCCTTTTCCCTCGCCTAAACACATATTCAAACTCTCAATACCCATGACCCTTGTACCTTATACTGACTCTACAACAGCTGGACCTTTACTCGGCGGAGTGTTCACGTGAGTTTTTGGAGTTTTAGATCTAGTGTGGCTCTTACTGACTATGCAATTTAGTGACCACGTCTCATGGCGCTGGTGCTTTTATATCAAGTAAGCAATGCCTCCTATACGTCGCTGCGTACTTCTCATCAGACTTCTAACAAATGGCAGTCTGCCGGTCGGTGCCATCGCAATTGTAGTCATCTTCGTCTTCCTCAGAATTGACCGCGACGATAATCCAGACAACCTCACGCTGAAACAGAGAGTCCTCAAGCTCGACTTGATCGGAGCCTCAATCATCATTCCCACCGTCATAATGCTTCTCCTCGCTCTACAATGGGGTGGAAACACATACGCCTGGAACAGTTCCACAATCATCGGTCTCTTCTGCGGTGCCGCAGTCATGATCTGCATTTTCATCTTCTCGCAACTAAAACTCGCCGACAACGCGACGCTCCCCCCTCGTCTCTTCAAAAACCGCAATGTAATCCTCGCATTCGCATTCTCCTTCTTTTTCGGCGCCGGATTCTTCGTCATCATCTTCTACCTCGCAATCTACTTCCAAAGCGTTAAAGGCTCATCCGCAACTGAATCAGGTATTCAGCTTCTCCCGCTCCTGATTTCCACCGTCATCTCCTCGATCATCACGGGCGGCCTCGTCACAGCCATCGGCTACTACGTCCCCGTCCAACTCTTCTGCATGATCCTCTTCTCCATCGGCGCAGGCCTGATCACCACCCTCGACCTCCACACCGGCATCGCAAAATGGTTCGGCTACCAAGTCATCACCGGCCTCGGCATTGGTGTCGGTTTCCAGTCCGGCGTGATCATCGTGCAGACCGTCCTCCCGCTCTCCGACGTCCCAGTCGCTACAGCGATGGTATCTTTCTGGCAAACCCTCGGCGGTGCGCTCTTCATCGCCGTCGCGCAAGCCATTTTCCAAGAAGGTCTCACATCTCGGATTCGCGCCGATGCGCCAAATTTGGATGCTCAAGTATTCTTGCGAAGTGGCGCTACCCAGCTCCGCGGTATCCTGGCGCAGATGGGCGCTGAGGATAAGTTAGATGTTGTGCTGCAGGGGTATGTGGATGGGTTGACGAATAGCTTTTGGATCACGGCTGCGTGTGCTATCGCGGCGTTTTTTGTAGTTTGTGGGTTAGAGTGGAAGAGCGTGAAGAATGGGGATAATCAAGGTGCGAAGGCTATGGCTGTTTGAGCTGCCTGGTTCGCTTAAGCGAGAGGGCTCTTTGTACGATATTTGTGTGCAGGATGTAGATGTAGATGTGATATGTTCCGTGGTAGTCATGAATCCATGGTGTTCGTGAACACCATATGGTATCCGTGAATACTATGGAATCGCGACTACCATATGGTGTTGATAAACACCACGGTACGTAACTTTCCGTGTTTCAAGGAGTCGTAGATCTTAGTATTATAGGTGTATATTTGGCATGGCCGAGCGATAAAATTAAAGAACATTCCAAATACTACTTATTTAGGCTAATAGTTGATGTATTTAGATTTATCTTTGTGGCCGTAGCTCGGGATCGATAGTTTTCGACCCTTGGGAGTAGTAAAACTATCTACATTTATAATAATTAAATTGTATGAGAAAAGTGATTATTTTAAGTATTAGCGAATCGCGATATACTTGATTGTCTAGAGGCCTAAGTATATAATTAGTATATAAATTAATATAACACTATAGTTTTTATGAATACTATATAGTAGTCACGATTACCGTGGTATTCACGAATACTATATGGTATTCGTCAACACCATGATTCGCGACTACCACGGAACAGATACCTAGCTTCGCTCTTCATTTCAGTACCAATGTAAGATCATTCTTCATGATCCCTTTTCATTGTAATTTTTACCACTCAATCCATTATATCTATCTTTTTCCAAACTTTCACCACATATTCGACCCCCTACCAATCCACCTCCACAATATCCTGCCCTTCATTTTCTGCTCCGCCAAATCCCCATCTACATCTCATCTCCAAGCCTCTCCCATCCAACCACGGCGTTAACGACACCTCTGCCGGATAAAACCGCGTCCATCCTTGTTCACGCCCATTCCAAGCGCACCCCCCACCCTCCCTCTCATCACAAGTCCCCGGCTGCGCAACGGGCAATTCTTCAAACGTAAAACCCGTGCATTTCGTCTTGGTATGATTCGAAGAATGACCGTTCTGGAATCTCGGGCGGGGTGTCAAGATATGTGTCGAAGAGCTTGACATACTTGGCGTGAGCTGTTCCGTGGGCGTAGTATGTTGTGGAATGTCAGGAAATGCCTTCCGCAGATGCCGTTCCGAGTTGGTAGAAAGCGAAGTCTGCGGCGGCTGTGGAGCTTTAAACACTCTAACACCAGGACTCGACTGCGATCTGTGATGATAGCTCAACCCCTCTCTTCTCGCCGGTTTGGTCAGGTAATCTTGGAGGAAGGTTTCTTTCGGAAGAGCGTCGTGTGCGGGCTGAACAACTGGTTGGGAGGTTATTTGGGGGGTTGAGGCTTCGAGATGCAATTCGTGGTGGTGATGATGTGGTTTTTGAGTTTGGTAATCTGATTTTGAGAGGAGTCGGAGCATTTCGTCTAGTTCGTCGGTTTCTAAGGAGGGAGTTTCGATGTTGTGCTGAGAGATGTCTTCGATTCCGGTTTCGTTTGAGATATTGGTCAACTCCTCCCTTCGCACTTCTGCAGTGCTCTCTGGCTTCTCGGCCTCCAAAGGCAAGCACAGCTCGCCTTCGCTCCTTCCTCGTTTTTTCTCTGACCGTGAAAGTTTCGTATGATGGGAAATCGCAGCATATAAATCACTCAGATGAGCCGTTGAACTGCTCGAGAATTTTGAGAAGGTGGTGCCTAAGTGAGATGGGGTGTGGGTGTGGCGATCTGTGGTGGACTGGCAGGGCTGTATGAGCCATTTGTGGCAGGGACAGGATTGATATGTCATGCCTATGCGGTGGCACATTGTGGGGGGGGCTGCGATTTTGTGGTGTTGTATTTGTCTTGGAGGCTGTTCGACTGGGGATTTGATGTGATCTGAATTGTCTTGATTTGCTTTGAGCTTGACGACGTTTCGTAGAAGACAAGAGATATTCTACTAGAGACTTGAGTGGAAAGTTTTGGAGGGATGTCGAAATTTGTAGTGCTATAGGTTGGATTTATTCACTACTTACACGCTCTCCAGGCATGGACCTCGCCATTATGTGGCGGCCACAAGCTCTTCCATATAGGGTGGCTAGAAGTAGACGACTCTCGAGATCTAAACCATTATACTCGTTTGGCTCCTGTTCAAGAAAAAAACACAAAATTTATTGTATAGTGACAAAAGCTTGGTGCCATCAATTGTGATATCACCTCAAGCTCGATTTCTGCAGTGAATAGACCTGTCGTTAGGTGTGCCTTCAGATTCACCAGTGTCTAAAGAAAGGGAAAAATTCTTCTAGCTACCTACCTCTCCATTTCCCTCTCGAAACTGCATGATGCTTCGAACCATCGAGATCCTTCCAAGTACCAACGACCCATCAACTCACCAAGACAAGCCTCCTCATCATCCATCTCCAATCCCTCCACAACGACCAAACCATCACCACTCCACGCAATCCACCTCTCAACGTCAACAACCATGTGCACCCACAAGTCCAACACCTACACCCACTGCCCCTGCCACAAAACCATCCGTCTCCCCTGCAAGAACTTCACCATCAGACAAGCAAACTCCCGGGCAAACGCGGCATTGGAGATGAAAGATTGCTTCTGTTTCAAGAAGGAGATGGAGATCGTGGTTCCGGGGAATTGTGAGATGTTTCCGGGAAAGAGATGTCCGTATGTGGATTATGATCCGGAGGGGCAGGCGAGGGGACGGAGAGGTGGAAGTTGAGGAGAGATGGGTGGACAACTTGACTGATTGAGTTGGGTAGAAAGGATGGAATGGCAGAGTGGAAGATGGGATGGTAAATACGTTGGAGTTTGGGTTGGTGGTTTGGAGTTCATGGGGAGGAGAAAGTGTGCTGTCATTGCGAGCTATACCTTTCATCAGTACAATAATCTACGGTCAGATGAAAGTGGTCATCGTGTATACCGACTAGTATTGAGACATACAGATACCATCGTGAGCCGTACAAAGCATGAAAATACATCATCCCTGACTATATCATCTCAACTGTAGTTGACATGAAAGGTCGTGTAATCGGACGCGGCAGAACATCAAAAATGCAACACAAAAGGCAAAAGCGTGTAAGAGGATTTATCATGATGACGTTTAGCTTTGATACTAGAAGCTTCCAAAAACATTCCTTGTATTCAGGAGATGCTCATAAGACACTCTGCGTATGTTCAACGACAATAGATAATTTTTAAGATTATGATCTTCCTGGATCTTTAAAAAGACTATCATAAATCTAGTTTTCTCGTCAATTCATCTTTAGACAGATCAATGACGTATATTCCATAGAGCAAATGCGTGAGTCTGCGTTAGTGAAGGAAGAGTGAATCTTCCCCTTATGCAGGGCACCAAAAAAAGGTCGAGGCACTTACAATCGTGTCACTTCCTTGACTTCATTAAACTGCACATTAAAAAATCAGAGCGGTTGAGATCAAAAGAACATACCAAAAAGAATGTTATTACATGCTCCTACTATTACTCTTCCTAATAACTGCAATTTTTGCGACCTCCATACCATCCTCGCTTAATATAGTTACCGTGGACATCGCGCAACAAATGCAAAAATTAGCTACTAGTACCCGAAGCAGATAACTGCTCAAGTACAAAATGACCGTACTCGATGTAGGAAAAGTTACGAAAAAGAAATTGTGAAAGTAGATTCAATCGGGGGAGTACTAGCCAAACACTCTACCTATATTTGTTAGGGCGTTGCATGTAACGGCTAGTCTGCCATAATGCCTAGGTTCGCAGCCTCGACGCCCACTAGGTTTTAATTAATTTCACTAATTAAAACATAATCGTTACGAGTTATCATAATGGGCGTCTGGGTAATTCGTGTAGGTGCCGGTATAGGCGCGAAGTTGAAGCGGAAGTGAATCGGGCCCCTCGCGGCTGGACGAAACAAGGCAGCACTTTGATGTCTATTATTTCATCGGTTTAGGCATACTGTGTTGAAGTGACTTATCTTGGTAGGGTAGCTTTACCACATGGTGTCAGAGAAGCTGGGGAGCAATGTGACATTGCTCCCTACCATTTGCATAGCTGTGCGGTGATGTGCCTTATGTCTTCAGTAAACGGTAACTTGTACCGCGCTCTCGGTCAAGCGTAAGCACCTTTGTGGTATGGTGAAACTCCTTTGATCGAGAATAGAACATCACGACCCAGAGCTAGAAGTGAGTGGACTACCTTGTGTCGGGGCAGCTGAATAAACATCTATTGGGCCTTCGATCCATCGCGACCCTCGTGGATAAAGCCTCAGAATATGAACCGCGTCCAGGCGATCTACAAATAGTGGTTGGCTTGCATCGTTCTACAGTGACCGCTTAAAAAAAGTCCAAAAAAGATACACGAAATGTGCCCAAAAAAATCATTTGGCGACATGAGACGTGCAAAAAAAAAAAAAAAAAAAAAACATTCAGGGAGGTTGATCAGGTCTCTACCTATACTTGTGGGGCGCATGCATATAATGACTTGACAGCCACATTGCCTAGGTTCACGATCTATCCGACAGCCCACTAGAGTTAATGAATGACTTTAACTAGTCTAATATTATGTTGATCTTAACTATAACCCGCGGATGGGTAAATTGTAGGTCTCCCTCCGTCATTTACTCACGAGGGTAGGCAGAGTGTCTGATCAGCCCTCCCCTCATTTGGGAATAATTTTTTTTTAAATTGCCTTGGAATTTGGACGTTACTGAAATAGTTCAGTCCAGACAATGGCACTCCCTATCTAAGTAACCAATGCATCGTGCTGTAACGTCTTTTTGACGGCACTAGGACACATAAACGCAGGTGAAATACAATCTCACGACGTGGAGGAGAAGGTGCAAAGTGTAGCATCTCACGAAGTTGTACAGTTGTCCCGGGAAAAGAGAATCGAGAATTCAATCAATATAATTGTCTTCAAAAGACTACAAGCAACTGAACAATTGCTAACCTTAGAACGGAATCTCGAATCGCTGCATATAACGCGTAACGGCAACGTCCCAAAACATTGAAATCTCAAGCAGACATGATAGCTGCGCTTGCAAATCTGTCCACCGTCCATACTCATTAACTCATGGAATATAAGACAAGAATTCCAAATATTTCGAACTCCGCGCAACAATGGTAGCTATTCTCTCGACACTTCTGAGACATCACAGCTTCGATTGACTTCACTGCCGTCACTTGATCAGGCTTTTGCCCTTTCACATAGCAGCAATTGATAGTGAATAAAACCGTGAGCTTTCACTTGAGACAGATTCAGCAAAGGAGCTGTTAACGGCATGAAGTGAGGTTGAGATTGAGATGAAGTAGTCCAAGCCGAGATTCGTCCGCAATATCAACCGTGCCATCCTTGTCATCGCATTTCGTATTCTCCCTCTCGATCTCCCACGCATGTTCGTATACCAATTCAACACGAGCTCAATAGGGACGGTTTGCACCCCCTGTAATGAGCGTTTTTTAAGGAGATTTACGAAAATCTAGCTATATCTAGACTTTCCCTCCGAGAATTATCTCCTAGGGTCCTTAGCGTAAAGGAGAGGAATCAAGAATCGCTCCTTTACGCTAAGGACCCCTGGGACCCAGTGATTCTTTACATATTAGGTATATGAGCCTGAATATCTACACAATCGTAAGGGCTTAAGAGTAGATCACGACGATCGAAAGGACAGAGCCTCAAGCTTTTGTGGAGATGTAAAACATTTTCGTAAAACAAGTAGCTAGTAAGAACTACGATAATCTTACTATATAAGGTAATTTGTGGGCGAATAATCGGGCCCCTTGTATTTCACTTTCAGGGGGTGCAAACCGTCCCTAATACTGACATACTTCGAAGTATTTCCATTTAAATGCAGATTTGCAGGAAGCTGCATTAGCATATCTACTTAGCCCGCCCACAACAACATTACTCCGAATTCACACCTCGAAATATCCAGCTCCTCCACATCGGGTGATCATCAGGATGTTGCATGACATCAGGAAGCCGCATACTACCTCTTCAGCGTCAATCCGTAGGTAGTACAACAACTCCGGCGTAATTTTCTACCGTCATGCCTCGTAACAGTCAGGACTCTGCATGTCATCAGGAAGCCACATACAGATACCGTACTCTCACATCTCATTTTATCGAGGAATCTCCCGTGATGAGCAGGACGTTGCATGAAGGAGTACATTGCAGAAGCTGAATAAGTTCGGTTGGTTGGTGGTTACACCAAGTGCGGGAGAGATTCGAAAGGTATGCGAAAAGTGGCTTTTATGTCGACGCGCGATTTGGATGGAGGGGTATAGGGGGCATTCGGAGATTCGAGAGGGGTTGGGATAGGTTTGTTGTTGTGTGATCGCGATGGAAGGAGAAGGTTGTGTTGTTGTTTGGGGCACAAGATGGATTGTGAGTGTGCTTCTTGATTGTTATTGATCGGCTAACAAAGCAGGATTCATGGGACATTTGATTGTGTTACTTGAGATCCGAAACGGTGATTCTTCTAAGGCTCCGCAACAGTTGAATACTTCGTTCACTGATTTTGAAGCTGGTCGATCCATATTCCCGAAGCATCCGCGCTTCAAAAATACCGAGGAGAATTTCCAAAGCAAACTCAGAGGGCTTTCTGATGATTGACTCAACTCCCTGGCGCAATGCTGCTCGTAGGCACGCTGAATAGCTCCTAAGCGACGATGCAAGAGCTCTAAGACCTAGGGATGCCAAACAATTATCTCTTAATGCTCAAAGAATCTTGCATCGGAGTGTCCTACATAGAGTCGTTGTCACGACATAAAGCAATATGTTATGTTCTGTTCTATACAACTCGCTCATCCACCATTTCCCTACACAAAAGCTACAGCACCAGCTGTTCAACAAGGAAGCCAGGCCCATACCGATGACTGACGAAATTACAATCACTCAGAGGTGTGTAAGGATAGTATCATAGGGTAAGTCCTACCATACAATTCCACCAATCAGCAAATCTTTAGGTACAAGTGTGGACTTCATGCTTCTTTTTCAGAAATATCCGAATCCCTTCTAGATCTTACTTGCACGAGCGAGGCGTTCGGACTAGGCGCAAGCAGGACTAGATGCCTCAAGCGAGGCTTTGCGTATACAAATTTTGTGTTTCAAAGCAGTTTAATATAGTATTCAGTATGTTGCAGGAAGAAAGTTGAGGTGCACTGAGGGGGGAAACATGGTTATATTGGTCAGGTGGTGGTTATATTAGGTTTATGAGTATGGAAGAGGATACCATTGGTATATGAGGTTGGCCAGAAGAGAAGTAATAAAGACTAGATGACTGCGTCTTCGCGAGGCGTAATAGGGATGTATTCAAGATGTGTTTTTCTCGGAAGTAGCCCGTAAAAGGCCGTATCCTCTTAAACATCATTTACGTAGTGTCTCTTCTCGGAACATACAAACATCCACCCCCCTCCCGCATCTCACAAGTCCCATCAACAATCTCCTCCGGATCCATATGATAGAACAAACAATCCCTCATATCAGGAATCACCTCCCTCTCTCCAACCTCCTCCTCATCTCTATAATGCCGTCGCTCACTCGCCTCGCGATGTAAATGCAGATACCTATGACGCTTATTCTCAGCCTCGGCGACAGCAGCGAGATGGCGCGCGCATGGCTTGTGGACCGTCTTGTGGCAGGGGCAGTTGGTGAATGTTTGGGGTGTGGTGAGACACATAATTACTGTGGGTTATTGCAGTGTGGTAGGGAGGGGAATGGGAGGAGGAAGATGGGCGATGGGCATTTAGGGGTACGCATGTTTGCTGTTTTGGTCGTGAACAATGTTTACGTTGTGAACAGTGTTTGAGATGTGTGAATATCTGGCTTTGTTGTGCGTAGTGAGTGAGTTGGCGCTTTGTGTACGAGATGTTTGACGGTAATATGCATGTGACTAACTTACAGATTTGAAGGGGAAGGGCGACATCGTAGCGCTAACCTGTGTTGACTTCATGTGCAAAGTATTGAGGGGAAGGGCAGATGAGTGCTTAGAAACTCTAATTTGAAGTCGCAATAGCTAGGCTGCTGCTGTATATCATGGGTGGAACAATGGTGGATAAGCGAGTTGTTTGTCGTGGAACAGAATATGCTGTTTTATGTTGTCACTCGTCGGTCCTGTCTCTAAATTAGAGAGTAAAGAGAACCAGAGGTTTCGATCTAGGTCTGTATATAGCCAAGGGAGACTCAACCCGTATGCTAAGAATATTATTATCCTACAGAAAACGTAGACAGCGAAGCGTATGGGTTCCGCGGAACATATTACGAAGTTATGATTTTATCTATATTTTCTCAATCAACATGTAATTCTCCCATCGAATATAAAACCCCGCTGTTCTATCTCGCTACTAGTCTATCTCCTGGGAATCAAGACCTAGCTCAGTATATACCAGCCATCAACCCTCAATCCCTCCACTCAAGGAAACAATACCACCCAAGTCTCAATCCTCAACACTCCCCCCTATCAAACTCCCATTCCATAACACGCGACTTCAAACTTCCTTCCTAGATCCGTTTCCTCACAACATTCCACCGCTCTCCCGTACGCCCCTCGCGAACCCACTCCCTGCTCGTAAGACTTGCACGTGTCAATTCTCTGATCCCATCACGATGCAACTGCCTACACACATATCAACGCAAAGCTAGCAATGGAATCAATGACGTCAAACCCCCTTCACACCTTCCCAATATACCATATCCGTTCCCCCTCACATCGGATCGCATTGCATTGCCGTCCCCCGCCGCTGATCGAGAAACTCGGGGAATCCGAATCCATTCCCGCAAGACTCCCTAGTGGGCGCGAGAATCCTTTCACGCCGACCACCCCGAGTATTCATCGCTCCCGCTTCTGAACCACCGAGCCATCTATCAAGCCCTAACCTCACCATTTACGAAACGCAAACACGTCAACTATCGGCTCCGTCAATGCTTGTACACAGACACCATTCACAGTCCCGTCGTAAAATTCCCAGGACGCAAGACCGCTCGCATGACTCTCGGCATCCCCGATCTGGCAATCCAAGAGAAGGTTCATGGAAGGATATGCTTAGTCCCTCTCCCTGACCAAGAAAGCATCCTAAGCAGCGAATGTCGGGTCGACAGCGATAGTAAAGTAGGCAACATGCAAGCAAACGGGAAATAGTGTGCGAAGGCGCATGATGAGAGTGGAGTAGATGTATTGTATAAAGACACACGCGATGTTCTTAGGTTAGGCAGTAAGAGATCCAAAGATCCACCTCTCCCGCTAGTAAACCAAAGCAAAATTAAACCCAACCTTCCCCATCTCCTCATCTCCTCATTCAAAGACGTCAACAATACAGTGCATACATTACAATCCGAGCGACGAGGAAACCAGAACCTGCACAGCGGGCGGATGGAGATATTCGTGATTCCTCCAGGATCCGCCTGCTGGCGGTATTGAAGGATCCGTTGCGATGGTCATGTGGAGAAGGATTCAGGAAGATATCGATTTTTAAGCGAGATACGCTGCATCTTGCCTTGCCATTTCAGAAACATAATGCCATGTCAGTTTAGCAGGATATTGTGTTCTGTGCGTCTGGGTTTGGGTTGGGGGTGGATTTGATGCGAATGCTACCAGAAATGTAATCATACGACGTCGGTATCTCAGAGTTAGGCGGTTTGGTTTGGTGGTGTTGTTTACATTGCACAGTACTCGTGACTAATTTAGTGAATTTGATGCGAATGCTACAAGAAATGCAATCATACAACATCTCTATGCCAGAGAGTTAAGCAGGTTAGTTTAATGTTATTTACATTGCACAGTACAGTACTCATGACTAATTTAATTTCACAGTAGGTATTTAAGTAAATAATAATCCTACAACATATAAACCCACTTACACCTAACGCACCCGGATCTTATCCCACTTTCCTCCCACCTTCAACCTCTAATCCCCCTTCCAATTAATAATCAATAGATGATAATCAAGTATTATATCCTTAATTCTCCACACCGTCAATAATAATCTGTTAGCTAGTACATATATTCCTCATCAAGCTACCATTCACTTACCTACCTACCTACCTCAACCCAGCAAGCGATGTGATATCACCGGATCCACAAACCACCAATCCTTTAGATATTTGCTCTGCTTTTCCCGGGGTAGGTTGAGCGATACTATATATATTCTACCCTACTTAGCTCTTCTACCGAGATATCGATTCGACTTCCCATCCATGCCAACGCTCTGAGCGGGACACAGAATAAATCTATGAGACTGAGCTTTAATATACTGTATGATGCCGGTAGATGCAAGACGGGTATAGAAGGACGTGCTTGTTAGTAGACCGCCCCCTTGCTTAACCTGGAAGTTAGGAGGGAGATGATCACGTGCGCTATTCGACATGATCGCCTCCCGACGCAGGGGAAAGGGGTCGCCTGCACTAGGACACCTAGACCGACCTGCATATCAAAGATCAACCTCAGATTCAGGGGCCATGAAAATGAGATGGCATTCACCACTCCCGTTGATCAAAATCGTAACGAGTAAATCTCACGTGCACAACAAAAAAGATAGGTTGAAAGTGAAATTGAAGTGTAGAAGTGGTTCTGATATTCAAAGCCCCTCATCTACCATAGAGGTATATTCATAAAGTTTATATAATTCCTCTGCCCTCTAGCTTGCATCTACCCAATCCCCAATTCCCCGTCCCTCCACCCATGCATCCACCACTCCCACCAGCTCACCAGTAGCCGTCAATTCATTCCCCTCCCCTCCTCACTATCTATTGAAAACAATTAAGCCGGCCAGCTCCCACCTCGCTAGCCAGTCCTATAATGCTATTGTAAAGTTGCCTGCAAATGCGTGCTATGCTGCAAAACCCCAACGCCATCGCTCATACATACAAGAACTCCCAAAAAACACACAAACATCAAAATAACAGACAAAAAATTGCAAGTCTAACCAGGCTCATCGCTCACTCGCTATGAACACCTCCCGGTCATCGACCGCATCAAAAAAACATTAAGAAGCATATTGCGAATGCGAGTGCCCCTGCCCCAAAAAGCGAGAAAAGATATTCCCACCTTTCCTAGCCTTCTTCGCCGGTTTCTCCGCGTCATACGCCGTGGGTTCGCGTTCAATTTCGTAGGGCAGCATGTGGTGTTTACCCGTCGAATTAACGTGTTGGTTGGCGATATGTACATGGACGAGATCGCGGACGACGTGTGGCCCGCTCGGGCTAGCGCTGAAGATGCGAGGGAGACCGTCGCAGGAGAGAGGCGATTGGGATTGGGATTGAGAGTCCATGTAAGACCCGATGCTGGAGAGGGGGGTGTCGGAGCGGGAGAGGGACTCGGTGTAGGAGGATGCGGAGGAGGCGGTGGAGTAGGTGTCGTAGGTTGTGGTGCGGTGGAGGTCGGGGATGTCGGTTGCGGAGGGGGGTGAGTCGTATCTGGAGCGGATGATGGTGCCGGTTGGATCGACGTAGTGGCCGTTGTAGAGGATCTCGTGCCTTTCTTGGTATTGCTCTGGCATCCAGTATTGAGTTGTCTCGTATTGAGTGCGTGCTGCTTCCTCTTCCTGGAGTTTCTGCTCTCTGATGGCGCGTTTCCTGCTCTTCTCTGCTCGGATACGTTCCTCTTCTCTTTGGATCTCGGATCGAATTGGGGCCAAGAATGGTTCAAAGTGAAAGTAAAGATCTTCCTCGGAGACATTGAGATCCCATTCAAGTAGAGATAGGAGTTGCTTTTCCATCAGGTTCACTTCTGTCCGGGAGAAACCAAATGGTTCGTAACTTCGAACGTTAGAATACTCCGCCCAATGCTTGTTCTTCGGTGAAGAATCATTCAGGAATTTCGCCGAAAGGATGAGGGCAGCCAAGAAGATTCTGTGAACTGTACACTTCAGACCCTTAGCCACAGGAGGAAGACGCTTCTTTAATCTTTCGAGGTAGACCAGGGTAGTCATCAGTGTTGGTACTTGAACATTTGACTTCCGTACTAAAGAGCTGATGAATCGTTCTAGTGATGGAAGGTGACTTGACTCTGTTGTATCTTGAGGTGGTGTCTGAGGTGGTGATGGCGGTAATTGCCTCGAAGGAGTTTCGCACTGAATGACCTCGGCGGCTTTGATGGCGAGGTAGTTGACCATCTGTGACGAGACTGGAAGGTAGATGAATTGCTCGAGAGCGGCCTCATTCAAGGGTTTTGGAATTGAGAAAGGCATGACTGATGTGAAGTAATTAATCTCGAATGGGTTCAAGTATTTCCTTTCTGAAGTTGTAAGAAGTCGTGATGAATGGCAGACCTCAACGTAGAAGAGTTAAAAATAAAGCGGGTCGAGGTCGAGGTGGAAAAAATGATATAGGATAATCAGCACGTATTGTTCTTATTGTTGTATTGTTGGGGCGAAGACAATAGCTAAGCGACAATAGAACAAGGTAGGTGGAGTTGGCGGAGCGGAAGGCTGACGTGAAAGCGAGGCTGTGGAAGCGGCGTTGTACGAGTCGAGTGGGACGTACTCTTTTTCTCAAGCAAACCCGTGGACGAGAGAAGCGAGAAGTAGGAGTAGGGAGGAGACGACGAATACCCGTGAATATCAGAAGTAAATACACAGGGCCAGGGAGGGAATTAGTATCGTACTTTGTAAGAATGAGTTGAGTTGAGGTGAGGTGAGGTAAGGGTGGTGAGGGTGGAGGTGAGGCAGGGGATCTCAGGCGAGATGCGAGCGATGCGAGCGATGCAAGCTGTAAATCCCAGAGGAAGAGGAAGACGTCGAGGGAAGAATAAGAATTCCGGCCTGCGGAAATTACCAAACGGATCCTCCTAATTGGAACGTGCAAACGACTAGAACAGGAATGGATAGTAGATGATAGATGATACGGGAGTAGCTGGAGTACACGACGGTGTATGCTGGCGCAGCACCAGAGTTATGCCACCGACGGCGAGGTTGACGATTATATGTGAGAAGTCTTTTTACTTGGTAAGCTGGCGAAGTGGTCAAGTGGGTATTCAGGTGGGTGCAGGTGGGTGCAGATGGCCGTTGCGTTGCGCAAGAGTGGGTGCAGCAGAGCGCAGTGTGTAGTGTCAAGTGGCCCGTGTCCGTGTCCGTCAAAGCTGACAACCCGACGTGGATCTTGGGAGACGAGGATGGAATGGTCGATGGATCTGTCTAGGTCAGGGGGCCGATGGCAGCGCGAGAAGGAGTCGGCTGCTGCGAACAAAAGGAGGCAGGGATCAACAGAACCAAAAGCCTTCTTTTTGAAGTAGGTCCTAGAAGTATGCTTGCTCGACTTTGGGTCGTGGTCGTCACAGGAATCGGCTTTAAAAAGCCTCGCTTGCAGCCTGTAGGATCTGCCTAGGGCTGGTGCTGGTGCTGGTGCGAATGAGTAAGTGCGTTGCTGATTGCGATTGTAATTGCGATGGCGTGTCGGGACGAGGCAAACAAGCAGTGCAAGTGTATTGCGGGTCGAGATGTCGAGAATTGATTGCGATGGATGTGTGCGTGATTGATGAACAAGAACAAGTGAAGTGTGACACGCTCGGCTGATACACTACTGTACTGTACTTTGTACGCAGGATGAATGAAGTCTGGGGACGCACAGACAAGAAGAACACTCCGTACAGTTCGTCTGGTGAAGCTCGCTGCTCGTCTCTTTGAAGCCAAAAGGAAGCACGAAGCACGAGTACGGAGAAATGTCTGTGCTGGCGTTGCTGATGGTGGCTGCTGTTTCGTTTCGACGTACCGAGTACTGTACTGTACTCCTAAGGGGAATGGTGATCGGCTTCTGCAACTGACTGTATGGAGCGTCTGATCAAGCCGACAACCAGGTCGGGTGGAGATGATACAGTGCGTGCGTGGTATAAGGTGAAGAAGTCCGACTGATGCTCGCCGAGGAGGATGCGTGAGATGCGTGAGCCAAAAAAAGGAGACGGGTGGGCGTGCTGATGATTCTTTAAAATAAAGATGGCGGACCGCGGGAGGATATATATGAACCTCACTCTGCTACAGTACACTATTATCGATGCAATGTCCCGAGACGGAGACGACAAGACAAGCGTCTGATGGCGGGATTGATTGGGGGTCTCTTGTCCCTTTTGGCGGCCTAGTATCGACGGCTGCAAGTTGTAGCCTCCTGGTAGGCTGGATGAGGATTGCAGGAGGAGACTTTGCTATTGATTGAATTGTTCCCTATCCCTCTTTGCTATTTGATTTGCCCTTGGATCGAGGAGGTGGACTGCGAATTATTTCGGTCCCAGTAAGGAACGGTCCCCCTCGATGCGTGATGGTTGGCCAGTTGTGGTCGAACAGGGGGGATGGCGTCGAGAGGCGCCTGCGTTGGCTGATGGCTGCTGTTTCAGCCGTGAGTAGGCAAAAAGAGAGGAGAGGGGGGTACTCTAGTACGAAGTACTTGAGTAACCAGGATGCGGTCCGATGAAGGTCGAGTCAGCCAGATATGATTTGCTGTGGTTTGTCTGCGTCTGCTTCACTCTGCTCTGATCTTACTTCGTACTTCAAAGTAGGGCTGTGGTGTTGTGGCACTAGAGATGCACGCAATCGCAAGTGCGTCGACCTTCGGTACTTCTCCTCGAGTCGATTCTTCGTCACCCCTTTGAGGTACCTAGACAAATCCCTAGACCGAGATCTATGAGCCACAGATCTCAGGAGTCGTTTCGTTTCCTTTGCTGCTGTGTCTTTCCTCCGATCCAATAACTGCCAATACTTGCCCTATCGATGGCCACTGCAAGGCGGTCAAGAGGATCGTGAAACCACAAACAATAGAATCTCGCTCGTCGGATGGTGCTTACGGTAAAGCGCACGTCAAGGAGTAGGAACGCAGCCAATATGATCGCCAACGATGATTGAGAAGTTGCGGATCGTGTTCTAGGAGCTGGAGGATATTGTTTTGAGGCCTCGTAATCCAAAGATGGATGATGGAAGGGGGACAGCTTCCTCCGTGCTACTGAGGCTTTATCTAATGATGCGAGTCGCAAGATGCGAAATGCAGAGATGGGGGAATTGGGAGGTTGGAAGTCACAGCCAGTTGTTATTCATTCAAGTGGATGATTCGCAACGGTCTGGCACGAATAGCACTCGTTACTGAATCGTTCCTCTGCCAAAAGATGGCCGGCGGTGTGGTGGAACTGGATTGTTTTCAACGGTCATCCCTCTTGATTATCAACCTTCAAGTACAGTACCATGCCGCCGCAGCCATCCCTTGTATAACCACGGGAATCGATGGTGGTTAGCACTGGGAATGGCCACTTGATGAGCGGTTTGCTGGTCATCATTATGCTATTTTCCGCCTTCTCGGGGCACGAGTTGCGTTGTGTTGTTCGTCATGCGCACGTAGAGATGGCTGGTATCCGAAGGTTTGGCCACCCGACACGCGGTAATGTTGATGGGCCATAGGACCAGCCTAGAAGTCCCAAGAGGATTGTTTACTTTGGAGGACCATCGTGATTGGCAATCACGTCGTTGGGCAGGAGGACTATTATGCAGACTTAGGCTACGGCCATATACGGAGTACTATGTTATTTGTTGTCCTTCGGATGGGTGTGTTGACAATCGCGGTGATATACTTGGACCTCTGCGGCCATCTTCTCCAGCCTTTGTACGGAGTACCCCGAGCACTACGCGGTAATAATAATGCTTCTATCTAGGTAGTCAGATGATGTTAATGTTCCCTTTGGTTTGCGTTGATTCCACCTCCTCCGTCCAGATCCGGATTCTAATCGAATATGGCCATACGAAGTATTTGTAACTTGTCTCCTCGTAATCGCGGTGGCGGTGGTCCAGCGCCGACGAGTATAATGTTGTCTTGGTCATGGTCTCGTCGCATCGTGCACCCTGCAATTCTTCAAGTCACGTAGCTGAAGGCATCGTCACTTTGACTGAGATACTCGGCATGTGCGAGATGTCAAAAGATGGGATGGTCCAGACTCCAGAAGCAGAAGCAAAAAGGAGGCGTTAGTGGGTTGTTTGGTGGGGGAGAGAAGCTGGGGACAGGCTTGATGGCGGCGGAGCGTCGATCGTCAGGGTCTTGGACCATTGGACCCGTGGACCCTTGGAGGGGTTTGACTCGCGATGAGTGGCTGCACGCCTGAAACAACACATCTTTTGCTGGGGCCCGTTGACGGTTTTCACTGGTACACGATGGTCACCGATCAAGTTTTGACAACCACATGCCTCATATCTTGACTGCCACAGCCACAGCCACAGCCATTTCATAGCAGAAACTTAGTCTCGTAGAGATTCAGGTGGGAGGTCAGCACCTCGGCTCTTCAAATGAGGAAGTTGGACCCTTCCACCGCTGAGATGTTCGGCGAGACCTGCGGCTGTCTTTGACTTAAAGGCTGCTTGATACGCTCGATACTACCAGCTGGACCAGAAAGGTCTCGTATCCTCTGCCAGATTCTATTGCTCGAGGTTAAAATTAACAACTTCCACTCCGCGATAACCCCGCGGTGGTGTAGTACTTCTATGTATGTCCATTCGCCATGTTCGGCTAAATGGCAAGTGCATTACAGTACTGTACAGCACATCTCAGGGGCAATAGAGGACGCAATGTGGCTCAAAGTGCCCAAAGTGGGTCAAGCTTTCCAGATGTGGCGGTGCACCTCTTTGAGTCTTTGCCTTCTCCTTCCCAGCCCAGCATCCCGAGGTCTAGAGGTCACAACCTCATCCTCGCCATCTTTACACTCAGCATGAAAAAGCTTCGCGGCTCTGGTTACGCCATGGATCCACTCGGGTATTAAGATCTCCATACAAATGTAGAAGTACGGAGTACTTGTACACATACTTCGTATGCTTCACGCCTTCACCGATGACGCAACCCAAGTACAGTACATACAGTAAGTTGCGCAAGAATCAGAAATATCCTTTTCGTGTTCTGCGACAGAGCGAGACGCCCGCACTTTGCCTTGCCTCCAGGCCTCGAAGGATGGCGGTTGCGTACAGTACAGTACCCGAAGCGCTCCCGAGTCCCATCATTGTCGGCGGCTACAAGTCAATCCGAGGGCGCGACGGCGCGGCTGAAGAGAATCACGAAGCGCTGCTCTGCGCGCTTCAATCGTCGATGATCCTATTTCCATCCTTCCGTGCGAAGCGCTTATTTCAAGTCGCACCTCACGGCTAATAACATCCTGACATCTGGTCATCCTGCCTAAGTCCCTCACACAGTACCGAGTATTGCACGATACCTGCCTGCCGAGCGTGCGTATTAAAGATCCGCAGGACCCCATTATTTGCTCGTTCTCGTTGCACGAAGGCGCAAGCAAGCTCCGCAATGGAATGGAATGGCTCTTTGCTTTGCCTGCTCGGCCCGGCTTGACGAGAAGGACGGCAGCAAGCAGATCATGTTTCAACAACCAACATCTACGCCTCTCTCAGATCTACGCTCCCGCCCGGATATTATTCAAATCAATTTCGACGGTATGTGTGGTCTATGTTTCGTTTCGCATGCTAGATGAGCCTCCACCGTTGTGGTGGTACTTGTTTGTGAGGGATCCTTCATCTCACCGATCTCTGAACGAAGAGATCCTGTCTGTTTCACCGTCGCGAGCATGCTGGGTGGGTTTTTGTTAAAGTGTTTGGGTCCCAGCTCTCTGGGTCGTGGGAGTTTTTGACCGAGACGATGATGCAGTTTGCGTATGTCATCGTGGAGCAGCAGCATCCGTTGAGAGAGGTGTCGTCTTACTGCTGACTATGAGCGTCGTACGTATGTATGTTGTTTAAAGTTACTTAGTAACCGCAGTTTCCAACACGCACTAGGGCCTTTTTGCACCCCTTGAAAGTAAACTCCAAGGGGGCCATTTTTCAGTCCACAAATTCCCTCTTATAGTAATTTTATCGTAAATCTGACTAGCTGCCAAGAGAGTTCTTTTGCAACTTGTTTTTATAGAAAGCTCTAAGGTCCACAAACCCTTGAGGCTCTGTCTTAGGATCTACCTCTGACTGTCGGGATACGCTCTTTAATCGTCGGGATACGCTCTTTGATCGTCAGGATACTATAGATATTCAGGCTAATATACCTAATTAGTAAAGATTAACTGGGTCACCCAGGGTATTAGCGTAAAGCTAATATACCTAATTAGTAAAGATTAACTGGGTCACCCAGGGTATTAGCGTAAA
>QYAH01000257.1:0-44302 GCA_003988945.1 Chaetoscypha palmicola | reverse complement strand
GGAGTATGTATTTTTTGGCCTGTGCGCACGCCTAAGGTTATGATTACGGCCCGCACGTTCCAGCTCTTTTCTGACAAAACGTCTGATTTATGAGATAAGGTGGCCGTGCGTACCTAGTCTGTCACGTGCCTGTCTACCCAGAGCGACTTTGGCTGTTCAGATCCTTGCCTCGCAAACTGCAAACTCCATCTTCATCTCCAGTATTGCCATCTCTCGATTCAACTCCAATCCCTGAGCCATGGAGATGCTGGCCGGCATTCAACATACTCAACACACTCAACACTTGACATCACAAATGATCGTCATCGATGATCAGATATGGATGATTGACTCGATGGATCACTCGGACACCGTCATGGAAGCCTTCGAATGCCGCTGAAGACGCTCCCACCGCAGCCGCAAGATGAGCAAGTCGTGTGATGCTCGCAAAGCTACCAAGTACGCGGCGACTGTTTTCCGAACGTAAACTCTAGGTCGGTCGGACGGTTGTCTCGGGTTTTGAGTCTGGATTGTCGAGCCTGCGAACTTGCTTCGAGACGGTGTCTACTTGCTACTCCATACACTCGCTCCAGTACGTACGACCTCGCCGCGATACCTACTTAGTGGGTCGACGAAATATCCAGTGGTCGCTCATCGCTCATACTTCGAAGTAGCTCGCCTTTCCTGTCGTGTTCCTGGGCGCATCTGGCCCTGCTGCCTCTCCAGAAGTCAACGGCGCTGCTGGCAACGTAGAATCACAGAATCAACGAATCAGGAGACGAGTCTGCTAGCCTCAAGGCTACTTACTTTGAAGTAGTACGAAGTACCTACCCTACCCTACCACCACTCGCCATCACAGTTCGACCTGCAGTAGCCACAGAAAGATACTGGTAGTCAGAGGTCGCTGGTGCCGGTAGCGTCTGCTCTTTGGCAATTTCCACTCTTGAAGCGTTGGACCAATCTTGAATGAGCCGCCAGCCGGAATCGTCGAGTCGCAAAGCCGTCCGCTCTCCGCTTGAGTTTTCTGCCCCATTGCGGCGAATCTGCAGCTTTCTGCCACTTTTCTGCCCCACCATGAGATCGATCGGCAGCTTGAACCAGACTTGAGTAAAACATGCGCAAGTGGAAATGGGAAACACACCGCGCAAAACCGCAAATCCACACAGGAGAACCGCTTGCTTGCTCMAACCAAGAGACGCAAACCGCGGACAACTCATAGAAAACCTTCCAGCCTTGGCGCCGATGGCAGCTCGGCTTCTTCGTACTGGCACAATAGCCAAGACACGCCGTCTGGCCCCACAACACGACTTGTATTCCAATCTCTTCCCCTCCACACCTTCCTTCTYTTCCTTCTTTTCCTCTATCCAGTCATTACAAACTTGAGACTCAGGCGTCTTTGCACCGCTACCAACATATTGTTCGCGGTGTCTTATCGAGTGATCTACATCCCAACATTCCACAACGCAGCCTTTCTTTTCTTCCGTACACTTTCCCAGAACGGGAACGTCAATCGTGCTTTGGAACCGGAATTAAAGATAGCCTTGTCTTAGCCAGTGCTTCACCCTATATATCATTTTACGGTCAAGCTTCAATTGCCGAGTTCGAGTCGTAAGAGCCAAGTCATCTTCGAAAGCATGCGTCTAACCAGCCAGCCAAAGATTCGAGATCCCGAGAAATTTCCTACCGCACAGCTGTTTCTTCTTGGTGAGTTGCATATCCATGATTCGGGAACCGGGAGGTCTCACTTACAGCAAATATGTACTGACTCTCCATCAGCAATCGTACGACTAGCCGAACCTATAGCACTCACTTCTATATTTCCATACGCCTTCCCACTTGTTAAAAGATTCCACGTTGGTGACGAGAACGATGCCTCTTTCTATGCGGGACTCCTTATATCTGCATTTGCGCTGGCGGAGTCCTTGACGGGCATGTATTGGGGTGGACTTTCCGATCGTGTGGGTAGAAAACCCGTGCTCCTGCTTGGATGTACTGGAACAATGTTGAGCATGATTATGGTTGGATTTGCTTCAAACATCTGGATGGCATTGGCAGGAAGAGCTATTGGCGGGTTCTTGGTGAGTCCTTCAAGGTACTTGTCATATTGATGGTGCTGATGACATCATTAGAACGGAAATATTGGAGTCATTCAGACAATGGTTGCAGAATTGGTCACGAAACCAGAGCACGAACCTCGCGCCTACAGCATTATGCCATTTGTATGGTCTATTGGAACCATCATAGGTCCAGCGATCGGAGGCTACTTCGCGGATCCTTCATCCTCATTTCCGAACACATTTTCGCAAGATGGGATCTTTGGAAAGTTCCCATATCTTCTACCAAACTTGCTCTGCTCTGGTCTTCTCTTGATCAGCATCATTGCGGGCTACTTCCTTCTCTGCGAAACGCATCCAGATATGCAACCAAGAATCATGCTTCCAGACTCGACCTACATTTCCGACGAAACTCCTCTCATCGCAACCGCAGATGCAATCAAGACACCAGCAGTTGACCTACGCGCAGACAGATACGGCACGTTCGAGGGTAGTGACGATAGCACATGGAGACACTCGCAGACAAAAGTAAAAYCGGTCAAGATCTTCACTAAGCAAATCATTGCGTTGATTATTGCGCTTGGGATCTTTACATATCATAGCATGACTTATGATCACCTTCTTCCGATATTCCTCGAGGACGACCGCGGAGACACAATGTCTGCTCTCACTACCTGGGGTGGAATCGATCCTCTATTTGCACCGGGAGGTCTTGGAATCAGCATCCAACAAGTCGGTGTAATCATGAGCATCAACGGGATCATTGCGCTATTCGTACAAGCCGTCATCTTTCCRCTCGCGGCTCAATTCTTTGGAATCCACAGGCTGTTCATACTCGTTACCTTGCTACACCCAATAGCGTATATCCTCATGCCTTTCCTCGTCTGCCTCCCGGCTTCGTGGGTCACGGCAGGTATCTACAGCTGTCTCACAATCCGCAACCTCCTCTCCATCCTCGCATACCCAGTTCTATTGATTCTTCTCAAGGAAGCTACACCTAGCCCTTGCGTCTTGGGTAAGATCAACGGATTGGCAGCATCAGCAGGCGCGGCTTGTAGAACGGTAGCTCCTCCAGTAGCAGGATATCTATATACAATCGGTTCCCGCCTTGAGTTCACGGGCATCGCATGGTATGGAAGCGCATTTGTCGCAATTGTTGGCGCCATTCAATGTTTCAGCGTTACGAGAATGAAGAAAGACACGGCTCCCCTCGAAAATGCCCATTTTGACGTCGAAGATGTCGACAGAAAGCGGCCTGAAGCGACGGTCACAGAAGTATCTTCGCTTTTATCTGAATGAAGTACCAGGTCACATATTACATAGAGGGCATATCGGTGTTGGTTCAGAACGGATGCAACCGGATTATGGGATATAAGGGGACCATATAAACGGCGTTTTCTGACCGCGTTTTAGCGAGCGTTTCTTTCTTCATTCGTTTCACCGGTTTTCCTTGGGGTACGGGTGTTATATACCTTGGGTTTCATCGGAGTTTTGTATTGGTATATATCGGGAAAAGCGTCAGAGAAGACAGCTAAGCTAGATGTCAGAATAGAATAGAAGATCTAAAAGAAACAGACCTTTGTTTTTGTTCCAGTACTTGGATTATGTTGTGTCATTCGTGAGGTGAGCATTTCCTTGCTGGGTGAGTACCGTGGTACTCTTGTACTCTTGTATTCTTTTATTACATGTCGCGCACGTCGTTAGGAGTGTGCGTCCGCTCTTGGGAGGCGCCTGCCGAGCAGCTGATGGTCGTTGCGCTRCAAGGTCGCGCGGGGGTTATGTTTRGGAGATTAGGTTRGACTRGRGATTTCCACCCGTGTCTTCTCAGAGTAGAAGGTAAAGCATGCTGAGATATGTGCTCTATATCTATATTACTGCTGATGAAACATCACTTCATCAACCGCTGTACTGTACATCCTCATTTTGGATCATGGGAAGCAGATAAGCCTTGAGATATCCATGTATGCATTTCTGATCTCAACTAGTCATGCCTGTCACCCCCTTAGATTTAGAGGCGTGAGTGATCACTCYAATTGCAGAAGGTAGGCAAAGAAGCTTACAATGACAGTGAGATATCCGTGGTTTCGCGGGCAAGTCATCGAATAATCACAGGCATATCAACTCTTCCCTCTTTCATTCTCCGGACGTTACAATCAAAAACCACCCTAATAAAACCCATTCTACCTATAGCATTGGCAATCAAACGCGCAAATATATGCCTACCTATATATCAATCACTCGCATTTGACGTGATATCTAATGTTCGAGACGGGAATAGCTTCCAAGGTTGCTTCATCGTCTGTAGTATTCCAAAAGCATCAATGATTTTTATGGGGGGGGTGAAGGAGAAAGTAGTGCCAAACTTATATACTCATATACTCATATCTCATATACTCATATACTCATATACTCATATACTCATATACTCATATACTCATATACTCATATACTCATATACTCATATACTCATATACTCATAGCAACACCTAACGTAAATGACTAGCATCCGTCCGGGGCMCACTTGCAGTACTGAAACGTTTTACTGTAATCCTATTCAATGAGTACCGAGAGCAAAASGAGAAGCGAGAAGCGAGAGATGTATGGTARGCGGATTCGACAACACCGAAAGTGACCATGGATCGCGTCATAATGGTGGTGCTTGGGTCGTTCGTAAGACTGCTGGTTGCTCCTTCGTGTGGACTATGTAAATGGTAGATATCGTTTTCGTTGATTGGACGATGTAACACGCTTCCCTCCCACAAATCCTTCTGTATTGTTGAGAGAGACAGAATCACCACATACATYTACTTGAGTATATATCTATTCACTATACTGCCTGCTTGCTTTWCCAGCGTCAATAAATTCAAATTCAAAATCTCAAAAAGGGGACGGAATCCTACTTCTCATCCACACCGTACGAGCACGAACGAATGAAAATAAAAAGATGGAAAAGATGCCCAAAACTTTCATTCCTTTGCTTTGTTTTCACGCTATACCATCTATGTACCACTGCTATAATTTCACATCAACCAGTCAATGATTCAATTTCGTCACCTGTTTCAACCCTCTCAATACCACGCCATCCACCCATCGCCCGCGACAATCTTCTCATTCCTCACAGGTCAACTGTCTCCATCTCCCTACTCCTCCCCAACCAAATTAGTCCCCTCCCTCAATCCCTCCACCACCAAATCATGACCTTCCGCACGGCGGTAGATATCTCTCACATCATCGGTAGTAGTCTCGAAATGGCTGGTAGCATCGTAAGATTTAGAGATGAAGATGTTGTCATTTGCACCGCTCTCAAGAGGGGAATAGAGTGGGATTGGTGGGCCCTGCAGGATGTCTGTTAGTTCCTGATTGCTTGAGAAGGTGGGGATGATGAAAGAACTTACCATGAATTTCTCCTCGACACGTCCTAGGCGCTCGAAACCGGGTGCGAGTTCGAGATGGTGATTTGCGGAGGTCTCGGCGATGGTTGAGACGATTGCGATGTAGTAGCCTTTCGGGCAGACGCTATGAGCACTTGATACCACTGCGATGTAGATATCTATGATCGATTCCATTAGCTTGAAATCCCTTACACCCACGCTGCGAAGTCAAAACATACCGTGTTTTCGTCCAACCTGAGATTGAGGAATGATCAACTGAACGGAATCCGAGTTATCAGTTCCAGCGAGAGGATGGTTCAAGATACAGATCGCCTTCAACAGCTGACCCGTGACCTGAACTTTGCCTGGGAAGTACGAAGGATCCGCGAGGATCTTCTTGCATTTAGTCTCGAACTTCATTGGCTCATCTCCGCCTTTGTCTTGCATGGTAGCCTTGATACCCACGACCTTGGATCCATCATACATGAACTCATCGATGTTGGTGTTGAGCATATAAGTCCCGCCATAGATAGCAGAGAGGCGAGCAAATCCTTGAGGAAGCTCTCCAAGACCGTAGAGAGGGTAGATGTATGGAGATTTCCCGTATCTGGATACTGAGTTTCCATATAGCTTGATCCGCTCGATTGCAGCAGGTGCTCCTCCTTTCTCAGTGAGATAGGAGTCCGTTTGGTAGAGCGCCATAGCATGGCCAACAAAATCGCGAGTCGTAGTCTCGAGCCCGAATTTATCATAGACATCCTTCATTGTGCAAGATCCAATCGACAGACCTGTCACCAATCAGCAAAACCCAGGGCATAATCATTAATCCCCAACCTACCTTTATGACTCGCTGAATCCGCTTCATCGAAAGTCCCAACCCATTCAATAAACGACTTCATCCGTCTCTTCTCAAAGATGCCCATCAACGACGATCTCAACGCCTCGCCCGCATCAGACGGGACCTTCGCAACCGTAGCCTTCGCTCCCGCACCTTGCTGCACATAACTGCCCGCAACCTGCTTGAACTCGAGATAGCGGGTGACATCAGTCGAGACAAGGATATTGGTCAATTCGCCCGAGGACATGAGGAGTTTCGGCACGAGATCGATATTCCAGTCGTTTACCCGCCCGTACTTCTTCCATGGCTCCTCGCCTGTATTGAAGTTGCCGTATTTCTTGAATAGCTAGTTGGGAGAGGTTAGGTAGGTTCGTAGATAGGAGTCGTCTCATGGCGTGCTTACCGTCTCGATATTGACTGAAGCTGCTTCGCTGTGCTGTGTCAGTTGGGAGTTCGAGAGCAGTGGGGTTGAGTGTTGGAGCTTACCCTCCATAGTGATCATTGCGATCAATATGCAATACCTTCTTGCCCTTGACACTCAGCACACTAGCCACATATCAGCTCTCATCCTCTAGACCCGGCTTCACAGGGAGCATTTATATACCCAGAAAGCACACATTCCGTCAAACCTATCTCCAAGTCAGCCAGCTACTTCGAAGAACGCCTGCCCCACCATGCGGGGTTATTTTCCTACCTGTTCCAAGGACGACGACATCGTATTCGGGGGCGATCTCATCCATGGCGAGTGATCCGGTGGGAAATGGTGGAATATCGTCAGTTGATGTTTCCAAGAGGCGATGGGAGCAATGTGTTGGACGGTCGGTGAAAGATTGGAGGTTGTCTGTTTACTGGGGGCTTTGATGTTGTCGTGATTGGTCTTTTGGCCTCGCGTAAAAGTGACCGCTTCTTTCCTCCAACAGGGAGGCTTGTCTCAAAATATTTATGCTGCCTGTGAACTCGTGGGTCAACAGATTTATGTATAATGTATGTGCACCTGTTTTGGTCTGTTTGAGTCTGTTATATGCGTTTTTATAGTACAACCGAAATTTTACACTTCTATACACCATCTCGACCGATCCAGGCCCAATTGCAGACGGTCTGTGGTCTAACATACAATGATAGAGCTTCCAGCAAGCTCTTCCTATTAATTGAGAATAGATCCAGCCTCAATCTAAGGAGCGGGAGACGACTTCTCATTCGGCTTAGATTCCGACGTGGAGATCAACATCTCTTGCTCCTTGCGCAGCTCTTCCTCCGAACTCTCTGCCGCATAATCCAGCTCACCTTCCTCATCCAAGTAATCTTCACTAGGAGTATAGAGTTGTCCCTTCCCAGAGAGATTGATCTCCGGATCCTTCTGAGCTATAACCTCCGCCTCCCTCCAAGAATAATATCGTTCCGTCAAAGCTTGCTTAATCCCCCTCTGAGTTATCCTCACCTACAGACCTCATTAGCACATTACAATCCGCTACCAACCGTGATGATGATAGACTTACAGCAGCATTCCTAGCTTTAGCCTCATGATCTCCATATCCAGCCTCCAATCTCTCGCGCTCTGCCATCTCCGTCGCAATTCGATTGCGCTCTTTACAACACACCCACCACAGACTATGTAAATCCTCCCAGCTCTTATTCCTCAGCTCCTCTACGGACCACGATCTCCCATGCGCGGCGTCCTCCTCCGGCGTAGCGATGCACTTGTCCTTGCTATAGAAAAACTGGTACAGACCATGGTTAGGATCGACGTCGACTTTCGGACGATCTTTGGGATCCAGAACGGGCTTCGGGAGAGGGGTTTTGGAGATCGAGAGAGGTTGCCGGAGACCGGTGCGTCGCTGCGTTGATACTCCTCGATCTCGGTTGTTGTCTCGTGGGTAGAGGGCGATGGGTGTACTGGAGAAGGGGGAAGTTTGCTGAGTTGGGGTCAGGAGGGAGGGAATGAGGAAGGTAGGTGGGATATGTGGCGTCGCATTGGCTCTGAGCAGCCTCCTGGCTGCAGGCCTTATTGCAGTTGACGTAGACATTGCGAGTGGATGTTCAATGGCAATGTAAGTGCTGCTTGACACCGGTCCAGCTCGCGAGGCCATCGAAATATTTCTCGCGAGCTTGGATTGTTGAGGTCGCCGTACTTGTACGGCTGGCGTGCAAGTTCGGCTGGCACGCGAACCTTATACGCACTTCAAGAGGATCCATGGCTCCAAGCAGGTGAGTGGAGAGAGCTGGGATAAATTCAGCCATCTTACCTCACATGATGTTAGTTACACAAGTGGAAATGCTTATTCGAACGTATTCTTTTTTTGCTCATCGCGATAGAGCCTAATGTTTTCCCACATCTATGATAGTAAGAGCCATATTGGGTCTTTACTAATAGCCAAGGAAATCGCATTTTGCCTTGAAGCTTTTAGGTAACAATCTGAATTTGAGGCTCCGTTGTGAGCAGATCTTTTCTGAATGCTACAAGGTAATGTATGTCGTGTGAGAGGATTGGTGGAGCTGCTAGACGTTTGGCTGGAACGGGGTTTCTAGTCTCGTAATATGTCTGCGTTGAAGTGCAAATCAAATGGCTTATTGACTGTGTGACTAGTGATGATTATAAAGTACCATAATAGAGCTTCAAAATACCTAGCAGATTACATCTTCTTTGCAACACCACGGGGGAGCTCGGAAGTCAAAGTATATATATATTATACGGAGTAAACACCAGCGCCTTGTTCGATCCATGACAATTCCAACATGCTTAGATTCTAATTCTAATTGACACGCTGAAGTCTATAGCGTCGAGCTGCGGGGCAAGTCTATCTCAAAGGCCCGTCTAATCTACAAATATTCCATTTCCCAAATTAGCAAACCCTTTCTGACCATGCACATCAATTCCGAATGACAAAGGTAGCATCCTTAATGACAGACTGGACTATGCTTTTCCAATCCCATCCATCATGCTTTAACACCGAATCATGGACGCTCTAATTACAAGAAGAAAGCAAAGCTAGCAGCGACAGCACCGACAAAAGCAGTCATGCCCTGGACCGAGACGATCGTTGCAGCACTAGCAGCGATCGAGGAGGT
Source organism: Chaetoscypha palmicola (assembly GCA_003988945.1). Lineage (NCBI taxonomy): Eukaryota > Fungi > Ascomycota > Leotiomycetes > Helotiales > Helotiaceae > Chaetoscypha > Chaetoscypha palmicola. Next base: position 34,994 of record QYAH01000257.1, on the reverse strand, counting down.
GGATGATGGGCTGGTAACAGTGGTGTTTCCTGAGCTGGTGGATAGAGTGGTAGCTGGCGAAGTCCCATTCCCAGCTGGTACGGCGGCAGTAGGGGCAGGAGAAGACGAGGTTGGTGCTCCTGAGCTGGCAGCAGAACTTGAGATAGGGGACTCGGCGGAGGATGATTCGCTGGTCGCGATAGCAATGGATGTGGCCGATATGATGGTCGTTGGCGCGGCAGTAATACTCATTAGCTCTGAAGAAGAGGTCATTGAAACAGGGGAAGCGACTGAGGAGCCAGTCTCTTGGGCATTGAATCCAGGGAGATACTCGGGAGAGTAGGTGGCTGTTCCTTCATATGCAGCGCATCCTGGAACTGTTGTCTTTGGTGGTGCTCGTCCACCACCGCAATCGATGAAGTCGCAAATTTCCCCGTCAGAAGGGACGTACCAAATCATGGAAGCTTCACCCCATTGATTTTGAGTCTGAGATGAGACACATCCAGCGAGATCAGTCTTTGCGGATGCGATGGCTGCGAAGGCCAGGACGAAAAGGGCAGAATGCATGATTGAAAAAAAGGGGGGTGCTGTGGCGAAATATGCGAAGATTTGAAAATAATTAATGTAGTGCTGTAATGCGACGTAGAAAAAGTCTATTGAACGAGTGTAGAGACTTTTGGGATTTCAACGAATGTGATTGCTTGAATTTGACAGAAATGTAAATACAAAAGATAGGCATTCAAAAAGAGGTCTCGCCGCTGTGCCGCAACATCCTGAGGCGATTCTCGCCAACCAAATTTTAGTCTGAAGACTTTTCAGCCAATGGAAATACGAGAATTGAGCAATTCGAACACCTAGGCAGTAATCATGGGAGAAAGACAAGCCGCATCATGGAAGAACAATCTCAACGTTGAGCATATAAGCACCAACGAAGAACGCAAAAACCCTGGCGTAAGAAAGTGTAGGTGCCGAACTTTCGGCTGAACGTGAAGGCAATGTGCGAGAAATTTTGTTTGTCTAGAAGACGCCTCCTAGCATGATGAGCACGATAAGAAAATCGATCTGACAAGCCGATAAAAATCGGCAGTAAATTTGGTACAGTACAGTCAGATACCGCGAACGAGTCGTGGTTAGATGTCCTACTCGACGTCGTGCGTGGCGACAAGTAAGACCGCCATGAAGCCTCCCCCTTCATTCCGCCCACGAAAACCAACCGCTCAGCGCACGAAGAAAGACAGTTGCGTATGAAACAGACACCATACGCTCAGATATCCCTCCAATATCGCAAGGTACACAGTAGTTCGAGAAATGGATTTGACACTTGACGCGTGCGTGTCGACGACGCGATGCGTCCACCAAGGGTGCGTCCACTTGCCTGTACGTAGTAGAAGTATTTGTGTCATGAAAGGTTTCTCGCACGGCCTTGCCCAAACATGACTCGCGCTAAAAGAAGACACTTGAAGCGGCACTAGAAGAATTCTTTTCGCGTCGAATTGCTCTAGGAGCACGCAAAGAATAATCCATGGGCGCGGAAGGGGCGCGCTTCGACAAAATCGCAACCCGCAAAGTGAACGGAGGACCCCAGGTAGGTAAATAGGTAAATAGGTAAATACCGTATTCACTCGGTGATGCGAACTAGGCGCTGCCAGCAACGACTAGAATTGACATTCTACGAAGTATTACGTAGCAATTTGAAGCGAAGAAATCCCTGTGAACCTTGTTTTGGTCAAAGGCGCCTGTCCATGCGAGTGATGCGTCCAACAGTACGAAATAGTAGATTTTGGTTGGTGCCGGCAAGCAAGCGTTTGCGTGGTTGAAGTGACAGGTGGAACTTTTATGGAGACATCAGAAATGTATATGTTACGGATGTACTTCGAAGTACAGTACACGTTACAGTACCTACTTTGGCACTTAGTATTACAGTAACTACATACCTAGGTAGGCAGGAGCTGCTCTACATACAGTATCGGCAGCGAGCAGCCTTGAATCGCTTTGCTTGCTCGTCGACGACGAATCATACATACCAAGCAAGTACTTTGCCATCGCGCACGCCACCTTGACGTTCCCACGCATCTACAATCGCATGCGATTCAGGCTCATGTACTCCGTACACATAGTACAATATCATACAGAACTTATATACCTCGCGAGGCATGTAGTTCAGATTAAGGAGAGCCACAATATGACCATGTCTCTTGGCACGTTTTACCCGCGATTAATGGGGCCGCAGCGCCAGTCAGGCTCCGTCRGGTCCCCTGATCTTCCTGACGAACGGACGAGGCTTTTGATGATGGATTCGATATGGCGATCGACTGAGTGATCGCCTCGTGGGTTTTGCTGGCTGGAGCAGGTTGAGACGAGCGAGAGCATCTCGTGGAGTTGTACGATGTTTGACGGGGGTCAACATCATCGCCAGCCAGTTTAACACAGACGTGCCCTTGGACGTTGTTTGGACTCTGGACGTGACATGATTATTGGGGTCCAAGGAATAAAGGCCGTGAAATCCGAGGCGCACTTGGTAGGCTGGCTGGCTGCGGTAGGTACAAGTTACATGTACAATACAACTACTATGCAAGTTAGCAAGCAAGCAAAAGCGGCAATACGAGACAGAAAAGCGCGTCTCTTTTGGTTTGGCATGGCATGGCATGGCAAGGAAGAGTGAGATCCAATAATTGCTCAACTTCCACCAGACATGTTGCGTGGCGTCTCGGACATATGGTCGAATTCGTGATAGTGCCCATGAAATATTCGTAGCAGAAACGTCCTGTCCTGACTCCTGACGTGACGGACGGGCAAAGGTCGGCAACGCATTCTGCATTGTGATTTTCTGACACCCGCCGCTGTACCAGTCTGAATATTACATACAACAATTGAACTTCCATGTTGCTTTGAAATGTCAATTTTGTAATCTGATACAGTATCGTTATTATTAATTCTTCCTCTCAGATTCGACGCTGCTTGAATCAGTATCCAGGAAGGTAACTCGTATTTTGGGAGCTGGAAGGAGGTTGGATGATACGTGGTGGTGCTATGTTGTGCTACGTATGTTCCTATTTCTTCCAAAGATGCAGCTGCTAAGCTATTAGCAGATACGCTGGCCGGTGTCAGCGGTGCAGCAGAGATACAGTAGCAAGCAGTACACTGCACAGTCGACAGCGCCAGTACGGAGTACGCAGTACTCCGTACGTACGAAGTAGATTGATAAGTGATAACCCGGTAGTCTGGCTAAAGGGATTCCTGCTTAGGCGGCGTGGTCGAAGGAGGACAAAGGGCAAAGCTTGTTAGGATTTCGATGAATGGACGGAGTATGTACGTACACTACAGCCTGTACTGGACAATATAATACCGAAGGGGGGATGCGTTCGACGAGCAGATGCTCCGTACTAAGGAGGTAACGTACGGATGTACTGTACAGTACATACTACTGTTACTACCGTAGGTACTATGTATTGCTGGGTGGCTGCTGCTGGCTTGAAGCGAAGGAAGGATGCATTCTCACAAGCCTCCATCACATCCATGATGGCATGATCCCTCATACTGTACTTCGAAGTACTTCTACCAGTAAATATTTACCAAAACCCTAATGGCGCCGTTGTTGCAGCCGGTTCCCGGGCTCGATATTGACGCGGCCCAATCATTGGATGAGGGGCCTTGGGGCACCCTTGGCCGTGTCGAATCTGTCGATAAGCTGCCGCAAGCCACCAGAATCCTCGGAACCGCTCGACTGACGATTCCACCGAGATCCTGATGACTCGAGCAGGACTATACAGTACGAAGTGTACGAAGTGTACGAAGTAGCACTCCGTAATCACCTCCTTCCGAAGCGGTATTGTAATCAAAGCTGTAGCAGACAGCAGAGAATCGCCACGATATGCATCGTCATCTGTCATGTCAACCGACTTGAAAAAAACGATGATTTTCATCCTGGCCACCGCCTCAAGGACGACTGGCGAGTTGTGAGTTCACTGGTTTCGTGTGGTCTTCGGCAGACTTGCCGATTAGATGCATCGAGTTAAGCCATGCGTCATCGGAAGCTGAAAGCGGCACTCGACGATTGTTGTCACTTTTTCCTGCGCTGCGCTGCCCTGCACTTCACTGCACTGCACTGCTCAACCCTTTGGTCACGGCAACTTGCGGTAAACCAAGTCGGTAAGTGCCTCTCTCACGGTCATGAAATGCGAGAGGATGCCAATAATAATTGCTTCCAATTTGGTCTCTTTGCGAGGGTAACCTGCATTTCGAAGGGCACAGCTTGTGCTGCGAGCTTGGGTATTCGATCATGTGAGGTTGTAATAATGCGCCGTAGGAGATTAGGAGCTCGTGGTTCCTTCTATTCTCCAGGTTTATACTTCGAAGTAGAACAAGAATGTAATCAGGTCAAGCACCGCATCTAAAAAGAAGCGTTAAGACTTCAGACACCTCCGTTCCTTCCAGGTTGCTGCTAGAAGACTGGTTTTGGGATCGAGTCCTCTCAATCCGGACAAAAGGCCTTCCTCAGTTTCAATATCTTCTTTATCRGGCTTGGCGCCATGGAGAATGTCGAACGTCGAGGTGGTGATGGTGCAGCTTCAACGACTTCTCACGTTGACGTCGACGTCGACGTCCACGTCAACGTATCAGTCTCTCATACTCGTCACAAAGGGGTTTTCTGTCTGGATCAGGAATATTGCCGGCGCTGTATCGAGGATAGAGGCAAGCTGCGCGGCAAGGCTAACACTTCAGCTGATCGAGAGGAGTTGAGAGGGTGCCAATTGAAATCCAGATTCCTTAACAATACAGCTGGAGCACCAGCAGCCGCCAATGCTGGATACCTAGCATGCCTAGCAAAACTACCGACGCAAGACTTAGAAGGGAGGTCCTTCGCGGCGCCCTGTCTGGGATGGCGCTGGTGATAGCTTCTGGAGTCTGTGATTCGAGGATTCATGGAGAACATACTCGCAAGCCTAGACCTGTTCGCGACACAATCGGTATCTTAAAACAGCAGCGTCTTAAGACCGGCGGTACTCGAGTACCTGGGTGCGTATTGTAAGAAGGAGTATACAATGCTCTGTACCTTTTTACTACTACTTCGTAACCTTGAAGTGATGCATTCTCGCTCGGTCTGCTAGAAGCATACTTACTAAGGGAATTACTGTGGTGAGATAGGAGGATACGCTAGTACTRTAGCACAGAATATTCCTACACCTTGGTACTACTGACCACACTAGGCCACCATTTAGCGTCTTGTATTGGATTGAATCATGAAAAAGGTAAAGCCGTAGGAATGGCCGTGGTTGTGGCCGTGTAGACGGTCAAGTTGTCAACCGCCTAACTTGTAGGACCCACCTTTCCTGGTTAGGTGTGGTGTGGTGTGGTGTGTCCGTCTGCCATAATCGATTAGAAGATGAGATCATAGCAGACTCATCCCTGCTCAGCACCGCACCATGAAGAATTACTGAAGTACAGTACGCTAAGCTGACTAAGTACGGTTCACCCATCTACAGTACTTCGAAGTATACGGAATAGCTACCGGACACCTGGACATTTACGCTCCAAGTTCGGAGAAATAAATACTTCAAAGTACAGTTAGAGAGAATTCGTAGAGCCTGCAGCACGGCGACCAGGATCAATTGTGACCTGATGCCAGCACCACACTCGCGACTGCAGCCCTGGTCCATACACGTCCATACACTTCATACACTCGCTGCCCCCTTAGGTCTAATGCGTCCAGCTTGATGCTTGCTATACAAGCTAGCCACTTGCTAGGCCCGAAGAGTTCAACTCCCGAGGTCGACAGGCAACAGCAGCAAGCTGCCTGGCCCTGCGCGCAACAAAGATCGAGGGAAGTGCGAAGTTCTGCGAAGTCCTGCGAGCCAGTCTCGCCAGTCTAGCTGCTAGGCGAAACCTCTCATGTTGTGCATGTCGACCTCGCGGCGCCGACCACTCAACTGCCACTGCCTYATTTGTGCCGCCGCCCTAAAAAGGGCACCCTTTCCCTTTTCAACAGACTTCGAAGTAGACCGACACCGACCCCAGGGCCCGTCGCACCTGCCTTTGCTTTTTCGTCCTGAAATAATTTCGCTCTCTTCTTTTCAACCCACCCATTCATCCCATCCCATCCCATCCCATCCCATCCCATCACATCGCATCCCTCATCAACACCACAAAAAAAAACCCTCTCGCACGCATTCGATCGAGAAGCCTCTCGCTCGAGCGCCACCACTGTCCCACGTTGACAGACTTTCCACTCCTCATCCCCGCACGTACAGTACTGGCGGCTGGTGTGGTCAAATCGACGCGGCGCATACTTCCACAGCTGATTTGGGAGTTTGGACGGAAGCTGTGGATCGACTGCAACCTCAATTCGCAAACCCCGTCCCCACCACGCGTTTATTTTCCGCCCACCTTTGGGCCACTCCAACGGATAAAGTCCCTTCTGTCTCCACTTAACAACAACATCAAAGAATAATCATCAAGAGCCTCAAGCTGTATCTCAAGCTGTCTCTCAAGCTGTCTCTGCAGCCGTGTTGGACCGTTGTAAATCGTGTTGCAAGCTCGACCGTCGTCATCCCACCCGCGACTCGGCCTCGACACCACCTTTTACGCCTTTTACGGCTCCGGTAGCAGAACCGGTAGCAGAAAAGCAGAAAGCACGACTAGCTCACCACCCACCCCACCACCTTTTTTCACCCGACCTTCGTCAACCACGACGCGACATCTCTCGAACTTTCACACACTCGAAGAAAGAACACTCGGAGCAACATTCGCTCTGCCAATAGTTCTTTGCCGACTGTCTCTCCGCGATCGGTGACGTGACGAGATTGAGGGGTTGCGTCCTGCTCAACACAACAACTTCCAGGTCGTGCTGGACAATAGTATGGACGCCAACGGCTACCACCAGAACGGTTTAAGCAACACCAACGCTCAATACTCGTCTTTGCCAGGTATTTCGCCAGGTGTCTCACCACATCAACTGCAGCACAATTCCAACATCCCTCCACATACCTTACCTCCTCTCCACAACTCGCAACACGCGACCATGCAATCAATGTACGGCAGCGCACCTCATACCCCAAGAACGCCGGCTACCCCAGGCACACCGGTCTCCGCCAACACGATGGGAGGCAACTTCCCTCAGATCGCAGCTCAATCGCGTGGGTATCAAATGATGCCGAACAACAATTACCAGCAACARCCGCAGCAACAACAGCAGCAATACAGAACCACCACTTCGATGATGCCACAATCTTCAACTGCGATGTCGCAACCTCAAGCTATCGCTCCAGCTCCGGCTCATAATCGTATGCCTCAACAGCAACAGCTTAGACCAATGCCTCCTAATGGACTGGGACATATGCAAGGCATGCCTTCTCCGTACGGTCAAGTCATGATGCAAGAAATGGAGCCCCCAACTCATGTTGTAGGCTCTCAAGGACGTCGAGGAATCCTCCCCAGCGCTCCCGGCAGACCAGCTCCAGCTGCGACCGGTACTGGAGTGAAGAACACCATGATACCTGCTAAAGATGCTGACGGAAAGTTTCCTTGCCCTCATTGCACCAAGACTTACCTTCATGCAAAGCATTTGAAACGTCATCTCCTTCGCCGTAAGTTTCCCATAGTTTTCCCCAGTCCACCAGTCTAACATAGCACAGACACTGGCGATCGCCCATATATGTGCGTTCTCTGCAGAGACACATTTTCTCGAAGTGATATCTTGAAGCGCCACTTTCAAAAATGCTCAATCCGTCGAGGAAATCCCACAGGTGCGAGCCATCTGTCACACGCGCAAGCTCACTTGAAAAAGTCACACCCTGGACCCCACAAGCCCACGGGTTCAATGGGTAGCGCCAACGATCTCATCGATGTCAACGGCATGAACAACATGAGCAACGATCCTAATCTTCACCCTTTCGGAGTCGTTCCAGACGGTAGTGTACCCGATGCTGGGTCAAATCTAACCGACGAGCAAGCAGAACAATTGTCCCGATCGAACAGCATGAAAAGACTCAGTGTTACTGGTGGTGGAGGTGATAGATCAAACATGGCCGGGCCAGGTCCCGGAGGCTCGAACCGGGGTAGTTTTCAACAAAACTACGCCGGACCAATAGCGAGTACCATGCCGACTGGTATGAATCCTTCACTCGCGTACAATATGTCCAATGGTCAGAATGGTCACTCATACAACCAGGCCTATGATTTTGCCTCCCACGGCAACGGCTCCAGCATGCAGCCCCAGTCCAACGTGGACATGTCGAATCTCCAAAACGGACGTAATACTTATCAGACTGCGAATGCTGGCCCGCAACAGGGCGTTTCCGACTGGGCGCAAATTTATCCATCCCAACACCAAAACCCATACATAAATTCTTATAATCCAAACCTGCCGACTTCACAAATCTCCGTCAAAGCGGACCCTCATGTCAAATCAGAGCCTCACACTAGCCTCCTGAATGGCATTTATCCTGGCGCACCTAGCAACTTAGCTGCACCCACAGATTTCCCTACTTGGGACTTCCAGAACGACCCTGTTCAGGAAGTTTCACGTAATTTGATATTCTTTTGTTTTCCTAACAATCAAGTCATTGGCCGCAGCAACGAGATCAGATCGTACCTTTCTGCCGATAACGTCAAGCACTTCTTAGAGAAGTACACCAACTTCCAAGGCCACTTTCCGTTTGTACACATGCCAACTTTCCGTATTGCCGAAGCTTACGAAGGCATGATCCTCGGTATGATTTGCATCGGTGCCGTATATTCAGAACGCGTACAGCCATCACAGGTCCGTGAGCTGATGGAGTTCTCAAAGTCCGTCATTGAGCGAACTTCGACCATTTCTGCAAACCTCACCCGAGAATATAATTCAGAGTCTCCCGTCTCCCCGAAAGCCGAACTTGAGCAATTGACTGCCCTCCACATGATGCAAGTTCTGTTTACTTGGCATGGAACTCCACTCCAACGCGAGAAGGCACGAAGGGATTCTCCCACGCTGGTCGCACTTACCAGAAAGTGCGGATTGACAAGACCAACTACGAGCGGATCTTTCAGTCCTCTTCACCAGCGACACATCAACGTCGAATCAATTACATCCTCGACTTTCGATTGGAGTGCTTGGATTGAACAAGAGAAGCGCTCTCGACTTATGTACGCCATTTATCTCTTCGATGCATCCATGGTCCTCAATTTCAATTCCTCGCCACTCTTCGAAGCCCTCGAAATCCGTGTTCCATTGCCTGCTGATGACGCTGCGTGGGATGCTCGATCGACCTCGCAATGTGCTGATGCATTGGGTCTAAATGGACCCGCAGCTGCTAGAGACGCAAACAAGGAAGGCAGTCGACGACCCAAGCAACCTGAGATGCATAGCGCTCTCGAGACCTTGATGCGTCCTGATCTTGATCTTCAAATAGGCTCGACGAATCTTTACTCCAAGTTCATCCTTGTTCACGCACTACACGTTCAATTATGGACAGCACAAAAACAATTATCTCAAGAAGGTGCTTCTCATAATGCAACATTYCCTTCTAGTGGCTCTAGCACGCCGCTCGCGCAGAATGATTGGGTCATCAGAGGACCTGATGGACAAGGCAGTGGAGCTCATAGTACTACCAGCAGTGGGCGCGCAACACCAGTGGAAGCAGGAATGGCCCAGAAATTAATCAAAGCTGCCAGCAACGCGTTCGATAAATGGAAGAAAGTATGGGACGAGGACATGAGCTTTCAATATCCGCCATCTTCTACCAGCTACCGTCGTTTTGGTTTCTGTCGCGATGGTGTTCATTTCTTTTGGCTTGGGAAATACCTCATGAAGCACAATCGAGGATCGGAATGGCAAATTGCTCCCGACCAACGCTTCTCACAAGTGATGCACATGCTGAAATACGTGCAGAGCTTTGTAACTTCCGATAGTGCCAAGCGTGGAGAGGAGCTTGGTTCTGTAAATGACATTGACACCGAATTTGGATTGCGCGACTTGACATTAGACATGTCGCAACTTTTCAAACCAATTAACAAGCAAGTCGATTCTCCCGTCATGGGTGTACATACTGGTCGCAGCTAGACCTGACTTATATGGGCGGATACTGTTTAAAGATTTTACCTTTTACAATGTGGCATTGCGTTGGCGTTCTTATCCCGTTTCTTGCGTACGAGTCCGAGCGAAATCAAAATTCCCTTGCACAAAATACAAAAGCTTCAATTCCGTGGTGGAATTTGCATTATCGGCTGAGGTTTTCTCGCCAGGTGGCTAGTTTCAATGTTCGGGTTGCATAACTGAGGGTCAAAAAGACAAATTACGAATATTTTCGAGGCGCTGCATTAGAACGGACTGGATTTGGTTTTGCATTAGGTGGCTGTTGCTGTGGGTTGATTGAAGATTTCAATAAGTGGCTTCGCAGAGTCACAATTTTCTACGAAAGATGGCTAGATGCTGTCGACTGAATAGATATCTCAATAGAACGTTTTTCATTTAAAGGTGTGCTTCGTGATGAACAACTGTATGCCGTGATAGCCTGAGCATGTAGAGCTTGGAGTTAGATCTCCTTGAGCGTAGTCCCTCCACTTCCGTCRGCTTCCGGGCTCGGAACATCACAGCAAGCTTCCTATGCGCTTGATCCTACCGTATACCTGTCTTCCATTCATGGCTCTCTCAATATTCACCCCTCATTGCCGGCACGTTGAGATTTTAACCTCCGTGACTCCTCTCGACTATTCTGTAATCAAACCGGTTTCCCCTTCTCCAAAAGCCCTGCCCTGGTCTACCAGCAATATCCTCTTGAGCCTGGTTTCCTAAATTTGATATCTTACGGCCCATCCTTTCCAAGCTCACCCCTTCGTACCCTGCTCCCTATCAACCATCGTAACCCGCGGAATTACACTATCCAGAGCCTCCTTATCCTTCTCAGTAGCCTCGAACCCGAGTTTCTTCTCTGCGCTGTCGGACACATACAGGCCTATTGTTCCCCACGCAAGGAATGATGCACCGACGGCGATGCGTGTTCTCGGAGAGAGGGCGCGGAAAGCTCTAGAGGGCGGGCGCGTTAGCTAGAGAGCACATCAGAGTAAAATGTCTCGCAATTGAGGGTCTGAGGTGAGGATTGACATACTCGAACAAGCCCATGCTGCCAGCGCAGCTCGAGGAATTGAAAGGGCGGGCGAGGGAGTATTTGGCGGATGTTTTGAGGTTGGAACGCTTCAGAGGGCGAAGGGTTTACGCGTGCGATGTTGACATGTCGTTCAAATATGAATGAAGCTTGGAGCCGAGATGTGGAGTCTGCGTAGTGGGGGTTGATGCTGCATGGCCACAACCACCACCACATCTACCAGGATGAGACGATCTGTCTTACATTCCTTTTTTAGACATCGTCTGGATTCTCAGCCGCGTTGTTTGATCTCAGAGTGGCGAGAAAAGGGCAAACGGCACTTGTCAAAGGTTTCGGTATATATGTGTATGTATATACGCGTCTCCCTTGGGTTGCGACAATTCCTGATTGTTGTGTGAAGCATCACCACGACATAGGAATCGCTCTCTCGCCCAGCTCATTACTGGCTATGTCAGCCATGGGCCAATAGTACCCTTATCCGATACAATTCGCACTGCCTCGATACGCGACTGTGGAAGACACGACTAGTCACAGATTATACTCTGCGTATATCTATCGGTCCTAATCGATATCTCCAATCCCAAATAGTTTGGTTCAATGGAGAAATTACCGGTCGAGATCCTTCGTGGCATTGTTGTACGCCTCGAGTTCGAAGACTTGAAAGCCATACGACAAGTCTCAAGGACATGGGGCACTCTTGGAGAAGAGTATCTCGTCCCGCCAGATTTCACGACTTACCCTCATCGACCAGATATAGAACGACTAGAACTCCTGTCTCAGCGTTCCACTTTCCGTCATTGCATCCAGTCTCTCCACTTGAACCATGGAGAGATAGCTGAATATTACGCAAGGCACAACACCTACTTCTTGCAATTCATGCGAGACCCGAAAGATCGACTTTCCACTCAGGCCTCAGCATGGGATACCTATCACGAACTCAAAGAACTGAAAGAGCGATATTTCCCAACATCGTGTGATATCGAACGCCTCACACGAATCTTCGGCCAGCTTCCTAATCTGCAAAGTCTTGAGATCAGCGCCATGAATTGCCCTTTTCCAGACAATCGAAATGTGGATTTGTTGAAGGACATTTGGAAGATCCCGACTACGCGTAGATTTGAGCGAGAGCCCTCAACACAGCGTTTCACCAATATCATGACGGCTATAGCAGCTAATCTGTCGGTCGTCACTAACCTGCATACTCTGTCTCACGATCGGGTGGCATTTGAGTTCTTTGCGCAGAGAACAAGTCTTATGGATCAATTCTCACCTATCTTCACCAACCTAACACGCTTGAATCTGACTATCGACGTGGTCGAGCCCTACAGTCCCATCCTTACCTCCAAAGGCTTTCAATCCTTCTCGCAATTCCTCCGCTCCACTACCGTCCTCGAAAATCTGACCCTCAATTTCATCGCCCTACAGAAATTCGAGATCAAGCCTCTATTCACATCCTTCCTCGATCACAAATTCGCGTTCCCCCGGCTCACACACCTAACGCTCCAGGATATTGCCACGACTGAGAAAGACCTCGGTGACTTTTTGGTTCCTCAGCGGGCTTTGAAAAGGCTACAACTAGGAGGACCAGGTTTCAAATCCCCTTACCAATCTGCCAGAGGTGGAATTATATTGAATGAGGGAACTTTTGCGGGTCTGTTCGAACGCGTGAATGACGAGATGGCGCTGGACAAATTCTTGATGCAAGGTGACTTTTCCGCCCAGCAGAGTAGTGAGAGATGGGTGTTGGAGAATTTGGAGTCTCAGAAGAACCTCGGAGAGTACGTCATTGATTGAACCCGGAAGTTCTGCTCTGACGAAGCTTTGTCCAGGGCATGGCGAATGGTGTGTCGAAGTGATCGAATGATACCCATGGTAATGAGTGGGAACAGTACAGAATCACTACACGAGATGAATATTCTGAAATTCACACGTCAGGTTCTCGACTTTGCCTGAGAGCTTCACTGCAATTACATATTCCTTGGCCCAGAAGTTCTTGATAAGAGGGTATACAACCATCGCCAGCAAATCCAAACTCCTCAATGAATACACAAGCCCTACCAGCCACTTTGCTCCCGCTCATCACAGACATCGATATCCTTCTTGATTCCAATATCAGCATCACTCCAATCGACCCTCTCACTCCGCTTCCCTTGGACCCTCAACGCCTGCTCAAAATCCAGCATCTGGTTATCCCCATCCACACTGGCCGGGAACCGATCTTCTCGTCCTTGCGAATGCAAGCTATGAGAATGCTCTAATCTGCCCGCATCCACGTATTCGGAACGTTCGAATCGACTAGTCACCGTCCCGAACACTCCCGGGAGATACGCGGAAAAGAAGGGCTTCGTCGCTGGGATAGACGCACATATCTAACACAACAATCAGCATCGCATACCCTTCTCACTCTCACGATCTAAACACCTCTTCCACCCGGCCCGGTTCGAGAAGTAAAACTCACAATACCAATATACAACTCCAACGCGCCCCAAACCCATACCGGATAGCTGGCCCAGATCTTATCCCACGTCTTCCCAATCTCACACGTATAATACGTGCGTACACATCCAGCCACACAACTCAAAAATCCAAACGCGAACAACACCACCAACGGCAACGTATCTCGTCTCGGTAGATACGCTCCCAATTTCCCCGCCCTGCTGCTCAACCAGCTCGGCTGTCCCGGTAACTGCAAGCCCCAGACGGTTTTGATAGGCAACAAAACCACGACGAAATCCGTGAAGGTGTTGATGATGCCCGCGACGAGCAGCGAGATGGAGTCGTCGATACAATCTGGGTTCTTTTCGGAGGTGATTTGCCAGGATGCGGAGATGGGTCGACATTGGAATATTACCGTTAGGATGAAGATGAAGCCTTGGAGGCTGACGATGGTGATTGCGAGGAGGGTGGTGCGGCGCCAGAAGAGCGAGGAGGATTGGAGGATGCGGCGGACGAGGAGAAGCATGGAGAGCTTGGTTAGGGTGCCTAGGTAGGGTTTGTTAATGATGAGTATAATATGGTGGGATTTTTTGTGGCGGAAGCGAACTTTCGAGAGGGAACAACAAAAGGGATATAACAAGTTTTGATCGCGAAAGAATCAACCTTTCAACCCTATCTCCCTCACCCTCTCAACTCACACAAGAGAACATCCCACACCTTACCTCTGCTTCCTCTCCAAATCCAGTAATAGCAGTAGCACACAAAGAAACAGCAGACTCACAAGCAGCAGCAAAAAGCACCTCAGTCAACATAACCATCTTCAACCCAAACGAGATCTCCGAAACCGGTATATCGTACTAGGCATCTCATTAGCCCCCCATATCTCTTTACATCTGGAACAAACTTACAGAATGCCTCCTCCAATTAAACCTCAAATCCGCCAACAAACTCAGGATGAAAAATCCTGTCGTAGGTACCTATTCCCATTAGCAAACATCCCTATGCCCCCCTTTCCCTTCCACGCTTCCCTCATACTCCTCCCCTTTCCATGGCAACTGAACACAATGGGTTGCTCACCATCGCCAACAAAATACAMACATCATCGCCCCCAAAAGTCTTCCTCAGATACGTGCGCGTGAAAACCCGCAGCGCTATGACGAGCAGTAGGATGGTGTAGAGGATGATATTCAGGATTATCTTGAGGTTTCCGTGTGTGTGGGGGTTGGTGTAGTTTGGCGGGGGCCAGGTGAGGAGGATTGAGGGGGGTGGGGATTGCATGTTGTTAGGCTTGGGCTCATGGTGGGGAGAGAAGAATGATGGTTAGAGAAAGGTGAGTTGCGATGGCATGATTTGAAGGCTGTAGAGTATCGTAGCGAATGGATGAGTAGAGGGAAAGGTACAGCAAGTTAGAAATATGAGGAAGGATATAGCATTACCCTCCTCCCTCTCCTCCCTCTCATCCCTCTCTCATAAATCCCATCCAATCGCCACAACCTCCTCTCATCGTAAATTCCATGCTGTCCCATACCCAATATCTGTCACCGCATGCTGCATACTGCTCCCTCTCCCTCATTCAAAAAGCGTACGCCGCAAGCCATGCATCCCACAACCCCAAAGCGATAATCCGTCAGCAGCCCCCTTCCATTTCCATTCGCTTACTCGCTTCACGAGCCAAGCCCAACCTGCACTCGCACAAAGATCCTACTTTAGTCCGCTAGGCAGATGTCTGTGAGACTCGCACATTTGCTTGCTTGCTTGCGAGCTTGCTCGCTATCGTGTCGAAGTCTTGTCCAAGTAACTAAGTACTTACTTACTTTGCTCTGCATGATAAAATGTCCTTACTTATCTCCGCCGCACCGACTCAAATCGACAGGTCTACCTACCTACACCACAGTTCTAACCCAATACAAGGTAGGTAAGGAGATGGCTAAGCGCGTCTACGCCCCCCTCCTCCCATTCGCGCACGCGTATCTGACTAAGAGGCGCGACGCAACCACAAATACTCGGTAACTCATGCAAGCTTGCTTGTCTTGTTCGGTAGATACCGTACTGCACGGTAAGTGGAGATGGGGATGAAGCTCTCTGCTTTGCTGTGCGGCAGAGCGATGTGGTGTGACACAAAGCAAAGTACAGGCGATTGGAAGGGAAGACATGGTATGTGGTTGGGTTACAGTAAGTTACGAATTAGCGAGCAAGGCCTAGGAATCGAATCTTCGGGACGGGACGGTATATGCCATTGCAGAAGGTTCGAAAGGCTGATGCTGACTGACATACTCGGTATAAATATTGCTGTGGGCTTTGGGATTTGTGATATTGATTTGGTAAGGTGGAGGAGAGAGAAGGAGAGATGGAGGTGTGGTACGGTTTTGAATGGTGGTTATTGGAAAAGGAGATAGGATCAGGGTGCGGTTTTGGGAAGTTGGGTGCGATTTGGTCGACTGAAAATGTCCGTTTTGGAGTTGTGATACATGTATCGGTGTGACTTGATGGCTTCGAAGTATACGATTCTGGCGAACGTGCTTTTGGCGCAGCTAGTGCCTCGATTAATAGTAAATTGCGATCTTGACTCGGTGTCACTACCCAAAGACTGATGGGATGGATGGATGGATAGAAGTGCAAATGGTATCTCGAGCCCTCTCGTCGAATTAAAGTACACTTAGCGCGAATAGACTAATTTGCCTTCTTAGCAAACTCGACCCTCAGAATCAAATGTTTGAAGCCGTAGCCATCCATCTTCTCACACGCCTTTGCAGCATCGGTACGTTCTTGGAAACTGATGAAAGCGAATCCCTTTGCCAATCCAGTCTCTCTGTCCTTCGCGAGGAAGACTCGAGTAACACGACCGAAACGTTCGAACATATCTCGAAGCTCTTGTTCTTCGGCCATCTCGGAGACCTGTAAAGTGTGTTAGCCACGCATACATCACCCGCGTCACATTTGGACCAAATAAACATACGTTCGTAACGCGAAGAGTTGCCAAATCGTCTCTCTCGTACTTGCCACCACCCATTCTATCACCAGCACTGCTCGCGCCACCATTTCGCATATGTGGAGGTACGTATGAGCTCTTTCCTGTTCCGAGACCTCCCGCTGCGGCTGGTCCATCAACGTCTGCTGGTCCAGCTGCTGGGTCTGCAGATCCTTCCTCTCCGACCGGCGCCATGGTGTCTTTAAAAGGACATCTCGATGTGAAATGCTCTCCGCTGCAAATACGACATTTGACGGTCTTGTTCTTCAATTGATCTCTCATACTACCAGCTTCTGGCTTGGCAGCCTCCTCCTTTGCGTCCTTTCGCCAGTTTGCGCTCGGTCGGAATATGATGTTTTCGCCAACGCTGTAGCGCAAATCAGTACCGATTCCCCCCATAGACGACCTTGAAGACCTACGATGTGGTATCTGAAGCTGGACCTGCTCCGTCTTTGGCGGACAGGCCAAACTTGCTCCAGTTCTTACGCTCTGCGACTCGCGGATTGACGACCTCCTTGTGTGTGGTGAAACGTATCCGGCGGGTGGTTTTAACCTTCTTGCCCTCATCGTTGAATCGCCACGAAATCATGGTCTTAGTACCATCTTTATTTGTTGTAGTGGTTGAWGCTGGAAGGGCGTCGACGGTATCATCGAGATCCTCGTCATCAGCCCAGTCTTGTTGCTGTCTGCGGAAATGTTAGGATTACCAAAAAAAATGTGGTGGAAGGTGAGGGGCATACGCTTTGGACATCGTCGGGGCGTGATGGGTTTGATTTCCTTATCGAACTCGCGCTTGTTTCTGTATAGGATATCCTCTCAGTTCAGGATTAGCTAAGGCTTTTAAATGACAACTTAGGCAGAGTATGGAGAAAAGGTCATCAGTTGTCTCCGTTGGCGAATATCTAAAAGTGCGAATCTCCAGGTCGCTACTAAAACCCACAAATACACGTGATGATAACACCTTTGCAACCTAAGGTTCTGGGTGCAGAGCGTCACTCACCCCTTGAGTCACCGTCTTCTTTCAACTTCTTCGCCGCCCGTCCGCCCCTTTCAAGGATTGAAAAGCCTGGCAAACAATTTAAACCAATTCATGTTCGATTAATGTATATGCGGGATATTCTATTGCTTGATTGCTTTCTTTAGTGCTTTGCCCTCGCCTCTTCTCGCACCAACGCGACCAAATCTGCAGCCCCAGCCCCCAAGATATAGCCTGAATGGTTCTGCTATAGCTCATTTATTGATGGCTTCTGGTACTGAGTGAATTTTTTTCTAACTCTCCTGATGTTGATTTTCAGGTTGTCTGAATTTGTGTGAGAATGGAACCTGCAATAGCTGTTTTGATAGATGGTGAAAACCCGGAGGAGATCCGAGCAAAACTGCATGAGCTACACCATATCGGAGAACTCCTCTGGGTTGACTAGGATCATGTTCAATAAGTAATTGCGAAGTGCAACAAATATGAATCTATTCTACGATACGGACCTTTATCTGGACTAGGAAGTTGGAGGACTGTTCCTTCACTCTCTCCTATGCATGCTGCAAAGTAGCCCGTGCTTGAACGAGGTTGAGAAGAAACGAAACGAGTCACTTAAATTGGAAATAAAACCTGAGAGGGGATGTCATATTATTCGTTGTCGTATCCTAATTTAATACAGCTACATTTTATGGATTTCCCTGTGCGAGTGTCCTTTACACAAGCTCCATTACACAAGCTCTTTGAAACGCTTATCCCAGCGTGAAGCAATGAGTGCTATAACGCCTTTGCCCCAAAGCAATGACCAACGGGGTTTATGAATGACAACAGAGAAGAGTCGCCAATTTGCAACATATGAGTACAGGTGAATACAGGACGATAAAGTCTAAAATGAGCCGCCGGAAAAACGCTGGAGTGATGATAGGAAATTGTGTTTAGATGACTTCTCATGGCTTCTTCTCTCCATCCTTGGCTCCTTCCTCTGCGGCGTCAGCTTCGGCAGCATTGCGAGCCATTCTCTCGCCCGCCTCAGCATTCTTCTCATCAGTGCGTGCCCTGTGCATTTTGTCGAAGAGATTCAAGCTGGCCACCTGGAGGTCGTCTGTCTTTTCCTTGAGCTCAGCGGCGGTAGCAGTACCCTCTCCAGACTGGCTCTTCGAAACAAATTCTCGGAGGGTGGTAATCTTCTCGCGGATTTGGTCCGCTTCAGACTTGTCTAATTTATCAGCGAACTCGTTGAGGGCCTTCTCGGTATCGTTCAAGACACTGTCTGTTTTGTTGGCAGCCTCGATAGCGTTTTTGCGCTCCTTGTCTTGATCGGCGTAGCGCTCAGAGTCGTCAACCATGTTTTGGATCTCTTGATCGGAGAGACCTGAACCGGAAGCGATGGTAATAGACTGATCTTTGTTGCTAGACTTGTCCTTGGCGTGYACGTGGACAATGGCATCGGCATCGATATCGAAGGTAACCTCAATTTGTGGGACACCACGGTGCGCAGGTGGAATTCCGGTGAGCTGGAAGTTACCGAGCATCTTGTTATCACGAACAAGCTCACGCTCACCTTGGTAGACCTTAATCTCGACAGCAGTCTGGAAGTCGGCCGCGGTGGAGAAGACTTGAGACTTCTTGGTTGGGATAGTGGTGTTGCGGTTGATCAGGCGCGTGAAAACACCACCAAGGGTCTCGATACCGAGAGAAAGTGGGGTAACGTCCAAAAGGAGAACGTCAGTGACGTTGCCGGCAAGGACACCACCTTGAATAGCAGCTCCCATGGCGACAGCCTCATCAGGGTTGACGGATTTCGCTGGATCGCGACCGAAGATGCTCTTAACAGACTCGCTAACCTTTGGCATACGGGTCATACCACCGACCAAGATGACCTCTTGAACGTCCTTTGCTGCGAGGTTAGCATCCTTCAGTGCCTTTCGGACTGGATCGATCGTGCGGCTGATGAGAGGATCTACAAGCTTCTCAAGTTGAGATCTTGACAATTTGGAATTGATGTGCTTTGGTCCGGAAGAATCGGCTGTGATGAAAGGCAGGTTGATGTCGGTTTGCATAGACGAAGACAACTCGATCTTGGCTTTCTCAGCAGCCTCACGAATACGTTGGATGGCCATACGATCGTTTGAGAGATCGATACCAGAGTCCTTCTTAAATTGTTGGACGAGGTGTCGGACCAGATGGATATCGAAATCCTCACCACCTAGATGAGTATCTCCGTTGGTGGACTTGACTTCGAAAACACCCTTCTGGATCTCAAGAACGGAAATATCGAAAGTTCCTCCACCAAGATCATACACGGCAATTATCTTGTCCTCGTCTTTTTCGAGACCATACGCAAGTGCAGCAGCAGTTGGCTCGTTGACGACTCGCAGAACATTGAGACCAGCAATCTGTCCGGCATCCTTGGTGGCTTGACGTTGCGAATCGTTGAAGTAGGCAGGTACTGTTACGACGGCGTTTTGAATGCCCTTAGTCATATAAGATTCGGCAGTCTCCTTCATCTTCTGTAAAACGAAACCACCAATCTGCGATGGTGAGTATTTCTGGCCACGTGCCTCGACCCAAGCATCTCCATTTGTATGTTGAACGATCTTGTATGGGACCTCCTTGATATCGCGCTGAACCTCGACATCTGTGAACTTGCGCCCAATCAATCTCTTTGTAGCAAAGAGAGTATTCTCGGGATTTACGACTGCTTGTCGTTTTGCGGAAACACCAACTAAACGCTCGCCATCCTGTGCGAATGCGACGACTGAAGGTGTTGTTCGGGCACCTAATTCAAAGTCAGGGGCAAGATCCAAGATGAACTCCTTTCTTCACGTACCTTCTGAGTTTTCGATGATCTTCGCCGCTGGACCTTCCATTATAGCAACGGCAGAGTTGGTCGTACCTGGATAATGTTGTCAGTAGGTGACCTCATCGTATTTTMAGGAGGCGCATCTTGAAAATATAGAACTTACCCAAATCGATACCGATAACAGGCCCCTTTACCTTCTTGTCATCTGAATTATATCGTACAAATGATGATGCAAATGGTGTGCGTATTGAGGATCTTGCGGTTGCAGATGTAGCTCTTGGAAGCTGCAAAAGATTGTCAGTTCAAGGCATCATCAATTGCCTACAGTCAACTTACAGCTCTGGCCATTCTTGAGGACAACATATTCGCGGTCACCACTACTACAGGACAAGAATTATGATAAAAGGTCGCGGAAGATATTGACACAAAGAAGTTGCAGGAAAAGGAATGGTTGTTTGGAGATGAAGTTGTAAGAAGAAGTTCAGTGACTTTTTCACGAGCGGAAAAAAGGCGATTTCGTTAGCGCGGAAAGTCATCGAAGAAGTGCAGGGATAATAAAGCGGGTCCCTCGAGTGCATAGAGACCTCATCATTCGTCAGCATAGAGCCTGCTTTTTCTGCCTCAAATATGTGGCCGCAAATCGATGATGAGGCATTCATGCAGCAATTGACGTATCGCGCACCTCGATGAATATCTCTGAGCACCTTTGCGCCATCGGCCAACAACAACCATCATCGCTCGCGATTGCACAAATGCTGCCGTGACAGGCAATCATTGGCCCAAGATCGATGAACACTTGCCACATAGTCAGATCCTGTATGAGAACAAGAATCTGTGAGCCTAGCGGTGAGCATGGCTGTCAAAAATGAAAGCTTGTGGGCATTACTGTTCTTACTCTCCACAGCACGCACTGATACGGTAGTCTGGCAGATATCATGCGACCGAGGACTTGATTTTGTCCCACCCTCAAAAGTACTATCGCGCATTTATTCAGACAAGGTATGCTAGTTTAATCCTGCTGGTGTCAGAGCTCTATTGCTCACGAATTCACTAAGTCACTGGCAATTGCGATCGCTTGTCGGTTCCCCACAGCATGGCGTTGTCTATTATCCCAGCGGGCGCGAGATATTTCGACTGAATACCCAGACTGGTGAAAGAGAGATCGTGGCCATCTTGTCATTTTCTCCGCGATGCCTCAGTGCTTCGAAGGATTGGTTATGCTGTGGAGGAGAAGATGGCAATTACATTGCTATTTGCTTGGACGAACGAAAAAGGAGGATAATCGGAACGTCTTCCACTACCGCAGACACGGATCCAGATGCGCGACTACCTCTTGATCTCGATCCATCCAGTCGATCTATACTTCGAGAAACCACTTCACGTTCCGAATCGTTCATGGCCACTCGAGTATCTAGAGGACCTCTATCTGCGAAGACGACCAAAATCGGCGAAGAGGTTGTCAATTGTATTGAACTCTGGTCACCAAGTCCTATAGCTTCGGAAATGGCATATAAGGTACAGGTTGCTGTGGTCTCGAACAACGACTTCACAGTCTCATTAGTCAATATCTCAGAATCAGAGGTCCTAGAAGAGTTGATTCTACCGGACTGCGTCAATCGCTCTGTCATGTCACCTGGTGGAACGCTACTCGCAACGATCTGCGATGATCCATTTCTATACATACACGAACGGGTTGAGCGGGCTCCGGCTCGACATAAGACCGAGACAAGTTACGAATGGCTTCAACGAGAACGAATTCAGCTACCGGGCCAGAAGCAGGGAGACAAGAACAATATGCGCGGTAGTTTCGCCGCTTCGTTTTCACAGTCGGGCAAATACCTAGCCATAGCAACTCAATATGGCGTGATATCTATCTTCGAGACAGCGACAATTACAGACGCCCGCATTAACTCTTTGTTGAAGGTGTTCACAAGCTCAAGACCTGGCCCAGAGCCGGGAGCGGTACGAGACATGGCATTTTCCCCTGGTCCATTCGATATCCTGGCTTGGACTGAATCTAGCGGTAAATTCTGTGTGGCAGATATGCGGAATCTTTGCTTGTCTCGCCAACTGATCGCGATTGACTCTAAAGCAGCAGGAGTTGAGAGTGTCATTGTTACAGAACGAGCTGGGGATAATGTGATAGATCCACGATTGCGGAGTTTTCGAGCCGACCTGCCCGCTACCACAAGCACTACTCCAGATTATCTCGGCGGAGAACTAGAGCGCCGGGAAGGCGCCGAATTGGAGCGTCGACATTTGAGATCACACCTCGCGCGTGAGATGTTGGACAGGCGCCAAGCCCCCTTGACCTCAGAGGATCTTGAAGTTTTGCACGCTCATGGCATTGCAAGGCGACAAAGAGATGCTATCAATGCTTCACGTGAGACAGCAGGGGAATCTTCCAACTCGCCCAGATCGTCTTCCCTAATATTAGGCAGGACTCGAAGTGTAGAGCGGCGCATTTCGACTTCTAATCTACCCCCAGCTCTTCGCGAGTTCGTCAATCCAGAACGATCCACGACCTCGATCAGATCTTACATTAATGATCGCAATAATGACCGCGAAAGACGAGGACAAGCTGACACTGAACAGCCAAGACGTCTTCACTTGATCCAATTGGCAGCTGCAGAGAGTGCAATGGAGCGGGACTCGAGGAACGGGAATGAAGAGCCCACTAATGTAGAGCGCCTTACCTCAGCAAGACAACGTCTATCCGCGATAGGGTCTGAGTCGCCATATAATCCTTGGGCAGATTTCGAGTCTCTTTACCATTCAAGATTTCCTTTAGACCCACCAACCGATTGGTGGACCCCTATTCGGGTTGAAGTCGAGGAAGAAGATCGAACAGATTTTGCGAATCGGTTGCGACGGCCGTGGGTACCTCCAGGTGAGCACACGCAAAGCGGAGCAGCGGCTCGTGACGAGAACACAATGATCTTACGAGCATTATCGCGATCAGGAGCAGTAGAAACCATGGGCTGCACGTGGAGTGAAGATGGCAGGATATTGTGAGTACTTTCTCGGTAGCTCGACGCGTGACATTGCTGATTACAGCAGGTATATTGGGGCCGAAGATGGAATTCACGAATATCATGTAAATGTTCCCGGTCGAAAAATATTTCCCAGCCTTGTGTTGCGGTGAAGGGTCTTTCAATGGCGTTGGGGGCTACATGCATACATGGGCAGGATAAGTGGGTGGTTGTTGGACTATGGCGTTCATTTGTCTGTACAGTATTTTGGGTATTTGACGATATCCATAGCATTATAAACAATCATATCTTTCTTGTCATTCACAATCGTGTATGGCGAGGTCCTTTTGAGAAGAGGAACACCGAATGACTAGATTGTCATTTAAATTACCGCCGGTTTGCTAAGTTAGTAGATAGAGGAATCCATAGCCAGACAGAGCCCTTCCTGCTCCCGTTCTCTGGATTGGTTCTGCATAAATGCTCTGCTACGCCACTCGTGTAGAGGCTTTTGTTCGCTTCTTTCTGATTTGAAGATGAACAACTGATGTACTCTGCTACCATATACGAGGTACACGCTTAACTCCGTATATATCTACAAATGAGAGTATTCTGTACGGAGTAGAAGCCTCCATAACCGTGCCTAACTGAGAGTCAAAACGGGTCTGGACCCTTGCGGAACCGTGCATAACAGACTACCAGATACAGACATTACTATATTGCTGTAACTCGATTTGTATATCATGTGGAACAGCCTTACTTAAGTACTTAAGTAAGTAGTTAACCTTGTACGGGTCATTGGATGGCAGCCTTCGCTTGGGAGGCAGTACCGCCGGAGTGGGTTCGCTAGGGAGCTTCTAATGGAATAGGCGAAGGTAGCCTCCTGCATTGGTGGGCCCTCAGCTTTCCGTGCCTCATTCAAGGGGGTATAAAACCATCCCAAGTCCAAGCAGCCAGTCTGGTGCTTTTCCGTTTGCTTCCACCAAATTCGACTTTGCTTCATCGATCCTAACTCCTAACTATGTGTATCGATTGCGTGTCAGATGCATATCCCGGCTTTGAGGAAATAAAGGATCTCGATTACATGCGGAGGCTCTCAGCACTCATATTCCCGGAAGACGAATCGACGAGTCTATTTCCTCTGTATGATGATTGGGAAGCCTTGGTCAAGTTCTATGCCGTACTAAAGCAGTACAAAGACTCGCCGAGGTCCACGCGTGTCGTATATTCTGAAGCGAAGGAGATTTTCCAGGATCATGAGGAATTGCTTGAAGGATTTGCAGAATTTCTAGCCGCTACGTATCCTGAACAACACCAGGCTGTGGTTGATCGAGAGGCTCAACGGATCATCACGCATCGAATTGCTTGTGAGGCCCAATCGACTTCCCGGCTACTGTCTTTACCCCGAGAAATTCGAGATAAGATTTGGGCCGACGTAAATATCGGGAACGTCATCCATGTGTCTCAAGAATATACGTCGCAAGGTATTCGTGAATATGCTTTCCACGCTTGCCATGCGCC
Organism: Chaetoscypha palmicola; assembly: GCA_003988945.1. Classification (NCBI taxonomy): domain Eukaryota; kingdom Fungi; phylum Ascomycota; class Leotiomycetes; order Helotiales; family Helotiaceae; genus Chaetoscypha; species Chaetoscypha palmicola. Next base: position 10,267 of record QYAH01000257.1, on the reverse strand, counting down.
ACGTGGCATAAGGAGCTCGGCAGCACCTCCAGGGAAAGGAGACCACGTTAATTGTACTGCCAACGGGAAGAGCAATCTCTCGGGTCTCAAATCTGTTTGCAAGCAGATTCAACTAGAGCTGTCCGATTCCGAATCGACGTTCTTCTCGCAAAATGCTTTCCAATTCGCCGACCTAGACACGGCTGAATCATTTTTATTTGGCCTCACGGAACCGAAGAGAGCCTCTATCACCCACTTGAAATTCAACATACCACCCCATTTCAATCGGGATTTTGACGAGAATCCTCGAGACTTAGAGGCTTGGAAAAATATTACAAACTATTTCAGCAATCCATGGGATCGCAAAAGTGTAAGTTGACGGTTTCCCTCCCATTTGACAACATTTGATTACGTTCCTGAGAAAGAAAAGAACGCTTACGATGAGATCATAGCTTGGCATGTTTCCAAAGCCAGGAGATAGTCCCGACTGTATAAGGGCGCCGATATCATTTTACTATTCGTCCTGCTACTACCAGCACAACTCGGACAGACTGTACAAGCGCTACCAAGTCCAAAGGGGTAATACAAGTTGGGACATTGGAATCGCGAGTTTGAAATTGAAAGGCGAGCCAAGAATTGATCTAGCCATGGAAGATCCATCAAGTATGTCAAAAACCTGTCAGGGCTCCTGCTATGCTTCCTCGACTAACAGGCTACTAGTAGCTTCTGATGAGGATGAGGATGACTCCGAACTCTGGATCACTTACAATGGTTGGGACTCCCTATTGGTGGAAAAGTTTAATCAGTATCATGAGTTCGATTTCCAGCTTTACAATGATGAGGGACTGACCACGAATTCCGACTTTGAGGAGTATGTGAGGGAAATGAAGGTGCTGTTAGCGGGTCCCTTGATTGGACCAAGGAAGTGTATCATTTTCAGGAATAGTGGAGAGTATATTCGGAGTGTAATTTGAGATTGGAATGATGTATATCAATGGTCATCTAAACGTTGTTGGCTGAATGAGGCTGGGTTCCGCAGCTAAGTCGCCAGGTTATGGTTACACTTGAGATATAGCCAGTGTATTAAATGAGTTGAGTTGAGTAGTTTGAGTAGTTTGAGTAGTTTGTGAATACACTGGATAGCCCGGTAACTCTCATTCTCTACCAAGATCCTAAAACACCACACCTCAACATCCACGAAAATTTCAAGCAGATAGGAATTGCTATTTGTAAGGCTAGATGCGTTTCATACTAACAGTTTCTATCTGTATAAAATCAAAAAACTGCTACATTATCTAAGGGGGTAATAAATAAATCGTTCCACTAACAACGCCAAGACTCGCTTGACCCTGCTGAGCTCCGCGGGCGATATCCCGAGGTAGCGACGCTATCTCTCTACTCGTTCCTTCGTCAATTGATTCGAGGACATCATCGACTTCCTCCCAATGTCCAGCTCATAGCATAATTATTTCAATGGGTATCTGGTAGAGTCTATGAAATGTGCTCACGAGCATTGTGGCGTCGATTGGACGTCGGCTTATCAAAGCGAGGGTTTGCAACTTCGGCTGCCAAACAGGCGGATTTCACTCATGCGGTACCAGATGATTTCCCACTGTTGCGTTAGCAAATAAGGAATTCAGCAGATCTGACGTTCAATTAGATAATCGGCGGAGGAGCCGTAGGGCTAGCTATTGCGAGGCAATTAGCAGCACGCGACGGAACGAGTACTCTTCTTATCGAACGAAATGGAGGAGTGGGCATGGAGACAAGCTCAAGAAACTCCGAAGTTCGTCACCACCCTCCATCTCCAGCACTCTCTACGGGCTGTTAACGCAATATAGGTAATTCATGCCGGTCTATACTACGGTGCTGATTCGATGAAAACTGCACTGTGCCTCCAAGGCCGTCACATGATGTACGACCTGTGCCAAAAATACTCCATCCCTCACAACAATTGCGGGAAATGGATCGTCGCTCAAACAGATCAACAATGGGAAGAACTCACAAAAGTACACAAGTTCACTCAGACCATCGAGGGAGCACCTACACATTTCATCTCCATCGAAGAGGCCGCAAAACAGGAACCTTATGTCCAGGCCAAGACTGGAATTCTAGCATCTCCAACGACAGGAATAATCGACTCGCACGCGTATATGCAATTTCTGTTGGGTGACTTCGAAGATAGAGGTGGCGACACTGCATTACATTCTCCTGTTGTCCACATCGAAGCACTGGGCGACCATGGATCCTCCGGCTGGGAGATCACGACGAAAGATAAATCCAGCGGCGAACAAAGCAGCTTTACCACTGAGACGATCATCAATTCCGCAGGCCTTGGCGCTTGCGATATCAACAACATGATTCTCCCAAGTAGCAGACACCAAACACAATACTACGCTAAAGGGAACTACTTCTCCTACTCAGCCTCTACGCCAAAAACTAAACATCTCATCTATCCCGCTCCCGAGCCCGGTCTGGGAGGTCTGGGAACTCATCTCACTTTGGACATCGCCGGACGTATTCGCTTTGGCCCTGATGTGGAATGGGTTGACAACCCTCACAATCTCGCGGTCAATTCTGAGAACTTMCCGAAAGCGATAGAGCAGATTAAGAAATTCTTGCCGGACGTTAAGGAGGAAGCTATTCAGCCTGACTATGCTGGTATCCGTCCAAAGTTAGGACATAATAGTGCTGTAGCTAGCGGGAAAGGATTCTTGGACTTTGTGATTCGGAAGGAGGAAGGATTTGAGGGGTTTGTGAATCTGCTGGGTATTGAAAGTCCCGGGCTGACGAGTAGTTTGGCTATTGCGGAGATGGTGGAGGGGTTGCTGTATAAGTCATAGCTGTAGTACATATAACACCAGCGGTTGGTTGGTAGGAGCGTGGATAAGGAGGGTGGAAGAGGAGGGTGGTATAWGGAGAGGAGAATGCACACTAGTATACGATGTCTACATGTGAAGATCACTCGGTGGTATACGTATCGTCTGCTGTGGGTGTTCAAATCCCTTACGTCATGATCCGCAGCTAAACATTGAAGTTAAGGTCCTTCGGCACTCGTTGCCTGTGCACGTGGCTGGTATTGTACGGAGGTACTCCGTACTGCGGACATCTGGAGCTACCACCCCGCAGACTCAAGTACTAGTACTCCTTACGCTCCTGGCACCAATGTGATTTGATATTGTGTCGTTCATAAATACTAAATGATCCTCGGGGCAGTCTCGATACCTCATGTATTATATCTAATCTTAATCTCTATCAAGAAACGCAAGTCTTTGAGAAGCAAGTACTGTACATATCACATTAGCTAACAATTGCTACCTCTCATTTCAACTATACCCTCCCTCGACAGCGAAGTCTCCATCTCCTCCCACCCAACCTCCACACACCTCCGCCGCACCGGCGCCTTCTGGTCTGGCACGCATAGCTTCTCGCTACCCAGTCAAGGCGGCATCACCGTACAATGGCAGAGCGCGAAAGTGAAAGAGCGGAAGAACGAGGAGGAGAAGAGGGAGCGGGAGTGTGTTGATGAGGAGGGGAATGTGTATGCGAAGTTTACGTCGACGACAGGGAATATGAATTCGAAGCGCTGGACGGGGACGTTGGTGATGGTGAGTGTGGGGTTGACGACGGGAGATGTGGAGGTGTTGCTTTTGAGTGTCAGGGCGGTGTTGCTGAAGACTACGAAGAGGGTGCTGTAGGGGAGTACGGCGCGGTATACGAGTGGTTTGGGGCCGTGGTTGGGTATGCTATTGCTGGGTAGATTATTACAATTGGCATATTTGTAGATATGCGCAGCATGATGTTTACAAGGATATGAGAGCTCAGCAATATGTGATTGTAGACCTGTAGTATTGTCCTCGTGGCGTGTTACTATGCATATTATCTACCAGAAGAGTTGACATATATCTAGAACTTTATACCAACTTCACAGAAACGCTCACTTCGCAATAACCCAGTATTTCTCTTATCTCGAGCAATGCAGAAAAGATAAAGCTTAACAGCTTTCCACGATGCTAATCAGAACAATCTAGTAGACCACAGCGCTACAGTATTTCCATGAGCTTAAGCGAATATCTTGCTTATATTGGACGTCTCGGCTAAGCTGCAATGGATCAACAACGCAACAGCTTCTCGCTTATTTCAGAATGCAAGGGCTGTATCTGAAGCGAGCTCCAAGATCAGATCATCGAGATTGTCAATGATCTTTGGTTGTGAGGAGGCATTGATCGTTGGTGAAAAAGGTTATAATTCGAAAAGGTACAGAGAGGTAGCTGTCACTGTGGGAAAATTCAGGAGAAGTAGGACTCGTACCCCTTTCTTTCGGACTTCGTGAGTATGCCATACTCGGAATTCAAGGAAACTCAGGCATACCATTGTGAATTGGAGAACCATTTCGAGCCCAACTCCTCACTAAACTGACATCTGGAGGCACATATTACCACCAAAAACACGCAAAGCAGCACCTAAAACGCCTTTCTATCCGCCCTCGTCCCCCCAACCTCCAACCCAGCAAGGCCCGTACCACGGTATTGCTGTTTCATCCCCCCTTTAATCCTCGCCATGTGTCCTGTCCTTAATCTGACACGCTCCTTTTCATCCTCCATCCAATCCGCAATCTCTCTCTCCTTCACCTCCCTCGCTGGGCCATACTGGTTCGTAAACAGCTCATATGCATCCTCATACTGATCCAGTAACGTCGTAGCCGGGATGCGGATCTTGACACCAGGATATGGACGCGAGGAGGGGAGCTCACCACCTGGCTTCATTGCCCGGTCGAAGAGCGTCGCGGACGTGGTGACCTCTTGCATGCGGTCTGTGAGGCTTGGGATTGGAGGTGGGAGGTCTGGAGCCTGCGCCGCAGTGAGTCTCATCTGATGCTTGCGGACGGCATTTTCGGCTAGCATCTGGCGTTTGTTCCAGATAGCGGGGGTTTTATCCACATGTTTTCGTTTGGTAGGACTCTGCTTCTCGTCGCTCTCGTTGACCTCGAGATCGAAGGTGTCGGCTTGGGCTGCTGGGTCTCCGAAAGCGTACATGTTGATGGTTTTCTCGTTGCTGAGAAGTTCAGGACCGCCGTTGTGGACGCGGAGCTCCAGGTTATCAAGGGTGGCTTGCGCAGAGAAGTGACCTGTTGTGTAGATGGCGCCTTTGAGTGCGGCGACGGAGGTTTGGTTGGGGTCGAGATGGAAAACGTAGATATTAGTCAATTCGAGGTAGGATTCGCCGGAGAATCTGGGACGAGGTTTACCGTGCTTGAGTTCGTATCTCCATGCGTAGTATCTTTCGATCCAGACCCGTTCTGACCCCCAGGTGGGAAGACCATGTTGCTCGAAGAAAAGGATGTAGTCGTCCTTTGTCCATGGAATAGCGCTTCTCAATGGATCAGAGTGCTCCTCTACAGGTAGTTTTGGGAGACGGTTTTGTCCTCTGTATTGTTGTATCTTGAGCTGGAGCGCTTGCTGAGCCTTTGTCTGGATGTCTTGCTTGCTATCGTGGATTGCGATCTTCACACCCAATTTGCGACAAATCTGGGCGAGACTGTCTTTGTCCAAATGGGTCAAATTATCTTCCTCTGCGCGCATGATTCTCACAATCGACTGCTTGTTATTGGTGAAGTATCCTTCGGCTTCGCTCAGAAGCTGCTGACGAATAATGGCAATCACGTAATCGTCTTCTTCACTTCCAGGAGTGAGCTTACTGTCTTGCCAGTAGCGAGAGGCGTCGGGCACCACCAACATCCTGAGGTTCTTGTTTTTGCAATACTCATAAGCTTCCAAGTGTGTATAACGGTTCGCGATGAAAAGGGGGGTGGCTTCAAGTAAGGCGTTGTCGATGTCTTCGTCAAATACATTGTAAGCATTGACGGCCATGCCTTGCTTGTAGCGTTCAAAGCGAGCGTATTCTGGATCTGATACACGTTCCATCTCCGAGCCGAATCTAGCAAGTTCACGGTCATTTTCGAATCGAACTTCTATCCGGATCAGAGACGGTGCTTGATCTCCTAACGGGATACTATCTGCTTCAACGATACCGTCGTTACGCGTGATCCGGTATTCTCGACGAAGATATCGACGACCATGTTTGAATTTCAGTCGTCGACTCGCATATCTGGCAGCCCTGGTCTCAATCGCCGCAAGCTCGAGTTCCGCTTGCGACAGCTGACCCAGAGTGTCTGGCTGAGGACCTCTGTCTAAACAGTAGCTCCTCCAAGTTGGCGGATCTACCTCGTCATAATTGAAATCTCGAATCATCGCAGTTGCGGGTTCATTCGATGAAATCATCACTGGCTTTATTCTTGCCCGAGCCTTGGAAGAGAAGGTCAATTTGGTCGTGTCTCCTATCAGGTCCCAGAATTCCTGAGACAGTGTTTTCTCGAGATACGCGGTCGAGATAGACCAGTAGGTCACATAGAATGGACGTTTGTCGGCGCCATAGTGCTCAGCATCCTTTAGTAGCTTGTCATGTCTCCAGATAAGCGGTTCTTCGAAGGGGTCTTCTAGGTCTTCCACCGCCATAGTGTCAGGGGTGTTTCCAGAAAACAGCCAGCTTGTGAATGCTACTCCGAGCTCTGCCCAGCACATATCTTCCACGTAGGGTTCTCCTTTCACAGGAACGTGATTGAAGTCGTGGTTCCAGATGAGATGACCAATCTCGTGGACCATTGTCAGTGCGGCATGCCAGACTGCACGGAGATGGTGTTCACTATCCTCGGGTGTTCTTATTATAGTATCGGCATATTGACCAGCGATTCCAATGATGATGTTTCGGCGAGTAGCACCATGACCTGCGATAGCCCGGTCACTGGCTTGAATCATCTCAGCTGTCTCCAGCGACCAAGGTTGCTCCTGGTTGGTAAGAATGTTCATGCCCCAGGAATTCAAGTTGACAAACATTTCATTGTCTGTTTGCCATGTAACATTTTCGGTAATGTCATCAAGCTCATCTCTAGCAACCTGTAGGTCGCCGAATGGAACACGTTGCTTGAGATGAATTTCTTCATACTCTGTCTCTTTGTTGTTATTGTCTGTAACATTGCGTTTGTTGAGTCGATCACTAGGTAGGAAGCTGGCAATATATGGCATCCCTACATCAATGAATCTTGATGCAAGCTGCATGGATTGCAGAAGTGCTTTATAGTCCTCGTCCGAACATCGCCATCGCGTGCGATCGAAGAGCTTGTTCATATATCCTTTGAGATCTGGGATGCGTGTTGGTCCGCATCCTGAAAGTGGATTAGCGATGTCGAAGAGACCTAGACATTAGGGGTGATATGCGTACCCTTAGCCCCCGCCAGTTGCAGTTCGTGGTCATCCCATCCTTTTGGAGGCATCTTGACGGAAAAAGAGCAGTTGATTTATGGCAGAAGATTAACAGGCTTTGAGCGGTGGTCCATGGTGAGAGGATGGGTTGAGATTTCAAAAGCACAAAGGTTCTGGAATGTAAAATCCACCGGGATGGTAGAACAAGGGCGTTCCTAAAGGAGTCGCTGGAATGGGCTGCGAATACCCGACATACGCCACATCACGAGTCTTCGCTTGAAGCTTGCTGGTAAAAGTGATCCTGAATGAGACTGTTTGATCGTTCAAGGACGGGTTGAAGAAATGTGAGCGAATAAGTCGTGGCCTTTGATAGGATCGACTAGTGAGCTCATTGAAGTAATTGACTCAGACTCGCCGAGACAACTAAAAAAAAAACGACAATTTGACCGTCCGACTCAAATAACTTAATGAACTTAGTCTCAAAAACATAGCTCGACCCGTGCCTCATTCCCCTCTGAGTGCGCTCTTGCGTTTCCAGTCCTATCTTCAGCCGCCGACTTAGAAGTCAAAGACGTGTTGAAACAAAGTCAAACGTCGATGACCGATAGGCCGGACAAAATATCGACTCTCTTTCCTCATATGAACTATGCAGGCTTAAACAAGTATAGGAAAGAACATAAAACAAGCTTCGCGAGATGAAAACTACCAGAAAGACAGCTTGCCCCTCGTATCATATGCATTAACCATAATGGAAGAAGACCGACTCTTCAAACAAATGAAATGCCGAATCTCCGATGGATTAAACCCATGCGGTCATGGCCATTAAAATGAAAAGAGATGAGGTTTACTAGAATATCTTCGCTGTAGCATGTGATCGGAAGGTTAGCTATAATTCTGAGGGTCTTGCTCTCATTATTTATCCGAGTCTTGACTCCATCGCAGAAATCCGTGCAATAGCGCAAAGAAAGCACGATGGTTGCGTGTTGGCACATGTGAAAGTCTGAAGAATAAAATTGGAAATCTGAGCATGAAACAAGAAAACAAGGCTCAGATACAGTATTCACGAGCTTGAGTGAAGCGACCTCGGGATGCGCGAAGACTTGAGCCAAGTGAGATTTTCCCCTATTCAGCCGGGGTGTCGAGCCTCGGTACGGGATACCTTTGATCCATACTCCGTAGATGGAGAAAGGGGAGAAATCGCATTATTGGAATAATAAATAGTTCGTATTTCAAGCAGATTGGTCATGGATATTTTATTTCCCAGTACATGTACCATATTGTACAACAGCTGGTCGTTCTTCTCACTATCTCGGAGTAAGAGAAATCATAGCATTGCAAAGGTCTCGATGCAGTTTAAAATTTGTGCAACAACATACAAAGCCGTGATAGCAGTAACAAGCTACAAAGTCCCGTCCCGCTTGTTTCATACGGTTTGATGTGTACAGTACAAAAAGATACAATATCGGGCATACCGCCCCCTTTGTATGGCTGATGCGCCCTCGCTTGCAGTACATCCTCTGCGCCGCAATTTAACCTGTGTCCCATGGTATCCCATGATATCAATGACTCTCACTCCAATTATTCTGCAAGATACTGTATGCTGTCGTCCTCATTATTCCATCTTGAGTGTACCATAGCTGCTGTACTGTACTTGCTGAACATGGAATGGAGAGTCACCGTTAATTTTGTAGGATATCCCCAAAATTGACCAGACAATTAATCTTGAATCACGTCTCCATTTGACCGTCCAATCCATCAGAAATGGAACTGTCTACTTCTTCGAAGTGTACGGAGGACGCGGTTAAAAGTAGTGATTCTACAGGGCACTACGCTAAAACAAGGCCTCTGATAGGGTAGAACACCCTATAGACCCACTTCTTAGCTTCTAGGGGGGGTGCTAGGGTGGTTCTAGGGGGTAATAACCCCTGAATATAGGTCGCTTCTAAAGCGATCCACGTAATACCGATATTTAAATAGATATCTCTTTAACTACTTTTAAGGCTATTAATAACCCTAATAATTATATATATATAGTAATTAATCGTATACACGCCTTTTCTCTTACCCTTTCCGTCGCCCTTCCTCGTATTCGTTTCCTCCTTCGAGCTTAATAACCTCCTTAATATACGTAGGTATTCGTATTATCTAAGCTTATATTTTCTCTTATAGAAGGTTATTCTAGTACTTAATCTACACTTCCTTTCTCTTTAAATTTAACGCTATCGCTCCTTTCTTTATTATCTCTCTTTTTATCTAAAACTACGTAGGTTCTATAGTATTAAGATTAGGAGAGTTAGGAGGCCAAAGGAGTCGAATAATCTCTACTAAATTAAATATCTCTTATTAATATTATAAAGCGTAGGCAGGCGCGTTATCCTCTTAAACTCGAGTGTTTATTTTACTCTCCTTATACTCTTTAGTAAAAGGGATTAACTTAGGCTCTAATATCTCTATTTAATATTAATACTAGTTAATTCTACCTCGTCCCTTTTTAAGGATATACTTACCTCTTACCTCTATAAATTTAAATTACTTCTCACTCCTTTTAACTCTCCGAGTAGCTAATCTTATAGTCGCTTTTACCTTTCTAGCCTCGTAATCCTTATCTAATTCTCGCTTAAATTATACCCTCGTAATTAGCTCTTAAATACGATTCCGCTTATCAAGGTCTCTTTTATATGTGTGAGAATCGTTCCCGTTATAATATTAAGCTCACCTGATTACGAAGCTCACATACTAAACCTCACATATAAGAACCTCACATATAAGACCGAACACCGAACCCCCTTCTAATAGAATACCGGGACCCCTCCTTATAGGATCCGAGTACCGAGTGCCGGTACCCTATATTCTCCGTATTACGGGAAACTAAAGCCTAGATGTCTAAAACCCCTCCTTATAAGATCTAAGAGCTATAGTAAATATTACTTAGGTCGTAACCGAATACCGAGAGCCCCTTATAGGATCAGAGACACATAGTATAAGGAGGCCTCTATATATAGAAAGGATTTCTCCTATATATTATATAT
>QYAH01000256.1:0-69848 GCA_003988945.1 Chaetoscypha palmicola | reverse complement strand
GAAGAATCATGGCTGTGGAAGCTCAACCTAGTCATGTATACAAGAACTTGCCAAATGGCATTTCTGCGAATGGTGATTTGGGAACACTATATTCACATATCATCGAGTTAATCTTATCAAATCAAATCAAAAATAATGATTTGTTTTTGATTTGATCTGATAATTAGAAGACTAGGTCTAATTTAATTGGATTTAGGAACTTGATTCATATCAAATCAAGTCACTGAGCACACTATAAATTAGGAAAGGACTTCTCCACATCGATATGTATTAGAACCATAGGTGTACACATCTTCGTCTCGAGATCATGGTTGTAATGTTTCAACACTCTATAGTATCAACTTCCAGCTCAAAACCACAAACACGCCTCGTTCCTGCTTCACTATGACTCGTCTGTGTAATAGGAGGGAAACTTCTCACGAATGTGGTCTTGGATTATAGAGCTCTAGACAGATACAGCGATGTACTCTAAAAAGTTCAGAAACACCCCGGTGTGTTTAGGCGGTGCTATTATGCTTTTCGCCGTGCTGCTAACAGCCTTGGTAGAATACACCTCACAACTACACATCCAATCTCATAAAGCTAGAAAAGCCAAGTGCAAAGTCTCAAACCCAGCCTCCCACGCGCAAACCCTAATTCGAGCACACATTCTGAACACCGATCCAAATCTACTCCCGTAAATTCACTAGCTTATATAATCATTCCACTAACGCACAATACGGCGCGCTAAATCCAATTACCGAATATCCCACAAACCATATCTAAGCCCTGCGAGACAAAACGGCTCGGCAATACCAAAACCCCCTCACACTAAAAGATCCCAATGTAATTTCCAAGAAACGCCGGTCTGTCTCCTGTCCAACTTCCGATTTAAGCTTTAATCTTGGGATTTAAGTTAGTTGGTTGACTTGGTGAGGATGTCTGTTGATGATATATCTTCTCTAACATGTATCTAGTTTGCGCCTTGCGTGTGATTACCAAGTCTGCTTTACAAGTGCTTAAGGAGTTAATTAACAATCAACTCACCACGTGCGTAAGTATTTACCCAGCCGTCAAGACCCAAGTTCGTGGGTTTAACGACGGCGTACACAAACAAGCAAGAACCTAAACAACCCTCCCAAGCCGTCCACCAACCTAAGCAAGCAAGTACTGCTGCCTGCGTACCCCCCACCAATCACCGCCGTGGTATCGATGATATCTCACAAGCGAAATAAATGGCTGAGCGGCTCTCTAGTAGTACTTGCAYATCATCACTGCCGATCCAAGCCCCCCGAGTGTGGCAACGATTTCAAGCTCGCTTACCATGAACCAGGCCGAGCCGAGCCCTGAATCAAGATTCCCGACTTTCGACAGCTTTAACGAACGCGTGCTGGCGGGCGGATAGATGTGGACGCCTGCTCTACTTGCTCTGGCCGGATATAGGAGGGGTCCACGGGGCTAGATAGAAGTGAGTTTTGTGCCTGCCATGGTATGGTTGTATGTTACCTCTTTCGATGATAGTGCTGGTGCGGTCCTTGGATAAAACCCGAGACCGCGAGACCCATTTGTGGAGGAAGGATGGCGTTGGGTCGCTTGTATTTTGTAGCTGTGATAGCGTAGCTAAGGTAGTGAAGCGAAATGCCCTAGAGATAATTCTTGGGATCTGGAGATGTGCTGATGTACTGTACCTCTCACAAGGGATTTCTGGGAATGGTATAAAGAGTGATCTCACCGTGCATAAAGACCTGATTTTCTGGTGACTTGTGAGATATGGCGATTTGCGTTTCTGCGAGGAAAATAGGAAGGCGAGCGAGAGAGAGAAAATCATTCATTTCCTCCCTTCCTTCGCGTGTTTCTAGAAAGCCTAGTTGTCCTGCGATACGCCATGCCAGACGATGCCATGTTTAGGTGCGAGGATCAGCATCGGTACTACTCAYCTCGGCTTTGTAAGGGTATGTATTCCTTCCAAAAGGAGTTGTATTCCTCGAGCCGTTCTCCCCGATCTTGTTTTGTTTCAAGCTAAGTCAGCGGGAACGCGAGTCTTGCAAGTCGCTTTCCTCCCTCGGTCTTACTCGCACAGAAAGTCGCGGAGGAGATCCCGTTTCCCCACCAAACACTAGTACCTCCGTACACCTCGCGTTGGTCGCCTTCTGCCCTGCCCTGCCCCACCTTTGAAGTTTCTCTACTCCGTATGGTAGAGGAGATGGCGGCGCGCTATATCCTTCTGTCCTTCTCTCCGTCTCCGCATATCCAAGTGCAATTTTAAGGTTGAAGCCATCGACAAGGCGTCGGAGCTTCCAGACTTACCTCTTTAGGAAATATACGAAGGCCTTTGGGCTTGACGATAGAAGTGGAGGCGTCGTTCGTTGCGGCCCTACGAGGAGAAGCGGCGATCGGGCAAGATATGATTGATATGTGCCTGGAGAGTGAGAGTAGGAGGTGTTGTGGTCTCACTCTCGCATCCGAGTTCCTGAGTCGGATCCGAAAATTGTAGTCGTTTGCTCCTTGCTTGAGTTCTGGAGCTGGATGATGGATGGATGCCTGTGAGGTGACTACGACCTAGCTTTGCAAGTACCGAAACTCATCCTTGCTGAGAAAGAAGGTCTAGATTTCCTTTTCTCAGGGCCTTTCTTTGTCTTTGGCAGTGTCGAATCGACACTTGTCGATGGATCGGAGACTTATAAATCAACGTTAAGCCACCTCTTGATTCATTAATCAAACAATCGTTGTCTCTCCGGGAACGGCATCGACAATTCTTGACTACATCGCGCTTATGTCCCGCAACGCCTCCCACAATGAGAAACTGCCTTCCGAAAGAGCCTCGTAGGATTCACGATTTTGGCTCTTGACTGATATTAGGTTTCGGGGAATAAATCGATAGGATCAGAGCCCAAAAGCTTTGGCTCGGCTCTGCAAACAGAACAGGGCGATGCGAGTGAGGTGAGATTAGATAATTCCTGACTTAGCCCGACTGCTATGTCTGTACTACCATATCTCGTACGAACGGACGTTTCAAAGATATGAGGCTATGAAGAGACGTGATGTGGCTGGTGCGATGGGGAGCAGCAATCTCTATGATCTAAAAATAGATATAGTGCTATACAAGGTTGAAGACGTCAAAAACTCAAGCAAGAAATGTACCGGTAGGGGAGAAGCACGCTTGTTGGTATTAAACGCTTTATTCTGGTTCTGGTTTCCGTCCATTCGTTGCCAGATGTGAAGCTGTTGCAAGAAAGCCTGAACCGCAGCGCCTCTGAGTTCGCATCTGAAGTGCCATGTGGCATCTATCTGATGGATGGGATGGAACAGGCCCCATATGGGAGGTTCATCAGACGCGGTCGCAGCAACCAGGTCGCACATCCGGTCTGGAGGATGAACTCGTCGATTAACCACGTTTTTGTTTTGTTTCAGGTGGGATAGAAAACTCCGGCCTCCTTTCCTTGTGCTGCTTCGCAATCCATCGTGGTATTCTGTGGTGCAAGGATATCTGCAGCAGCATGTGCCATGTGTCTTGAAGCGCCGTGATGTGTTCAGTGGCTGGGAGGCGGGCAATGTTGGTTGGAATGTTGGTCGCGATCTACGATGGAGATCTGTGATTTGTCTGCAGAGAGGCGCGAAACGATAACGTGGTGATGTCGTTGGGAGGAGGCTCAATTGTTGGTTGGAAGATTACCGGGCACTTGACAATACCTTAACTTCCACGTGGAAACTGGAGTGCTCTACATCTGCATTCTTCTATTCTTCTAGAGAACTTCTGGGTTATCGTTCCTCCGTGCCATGATTGTCACACATACCGGAGCCAGACCTCGATTAGGTGCGTATCCTGCGTAACCGTAGGCGGCGCATTCTCTCCAAGAGATTCCGCTTGTGAATGATTCCACACAGCGATTTCCAAAGCTTCCATCGTAAGTTGTTCTGCGGGCGATTCGAGGACCGTTTTGGCTTCTCACTCAGCTACCTAGGGCTGTTAGATGCAGGCTGGGGCAGACGGAGACGTTGGGGATTGGACGGCGGCTGAGATGAAACATGACGAAGTAATGCGGAAGCATGCACGAAGATAAGGAAAAGATACTGAACTGTGCAGCCATCTGAGGGTTTGACAATCCTGCGGTATGTAAAGCGTCAGGTCGCAATATATCGCCAACACACGACGGGATGAAGATTCCTCCCTGTGCGATAGTTCTGATAATCTGTGTGCAACAGGCGATGGTCAGAATGGTGATCTGGGGCCAGAGGAGCGTCGTAGAATCTGGACCCGAGCCCGAGGATCCGTTTTCTGTCGCACAAGGTATAAAAGCATAAAAGACTGAGGTCGTAGCAACGCCTTCCTTCTGGTCTCCCATTGGTTGGAGGATGTTTTGTCAGATGAGGTGTTTCCGGCTCATCTCACCACTCTGTTTGTCGCAGCGATAGTAATAGTCCAGTCATCCCATCAGGAATTGCCGCGACGGCTTTCGTCAGCGGTCAGGACCGCCTCTGGATCTCGTTTCGATGACCGAGTACTTACTCTGCATGACATTCATTGTATGCTATGCCATGGAGCTTTCGCTCGCCCGAGTAATTCAAATCTCTGCGCAGCTTTGTCTGAAGAGCTTCAGGTGCCTGTGACTGTCAGAAATCCTCGACCCCCTTTCCCCGTCTTTCGTAACGTTACTGCTGTTCTATTCGCTCCAAGATTTACCTATTGCCTTCTTCTGGCCAATCCTTACAAAGCATGTCCGCATCCGTTTCAACTCCTCTTTCTCGCTTGAGGCTATGTTGCTTAACATCGCACACAGCTTTGCGGATTCCATTTCAGGTTTGCTTATCTCCGTCTTGCCCGGCGATGAAAACTTCCCGATATATATCTGATAAGTCAGCTAGCTGTACTGCTGACTGAATAMGTCTGAGTCTGGTCTAACGCAGCAGCTAAATTGTGGTAGTCTATCGTCTGGAATAGCTCGCTTCTAGTGTGACCGCTACACAGGATCAGCCCAGTTTCGACTTGCCCTACCTCCAAATCTACTAAGCATGGAGTACCTTGTGGGATACACACTGACGGGTAGAGGGGCCGGCTTGGCTGGCGTATCGTTCAGGCTGCAACTTTAATCTGATGCAGATCATTCAACTGACATCTCACTTGTTTCCAAACTTTTGAGCTTTTTTTTTTTTCGTTTGGATTTGTCTAGTCTCGGCAAGCTGTAAGCACTGCACTGCTGATGATGGGCTTGCGATGTGGGAGTCCAGGTGAGTCCCAGTTGCCCGGCTTTCTCTTTTGGCGGCCAGATGGCYTACAAGCATAAGATCTGGGGCTGGCGAAAATGTGGCGTAAGTAAGCAGTACGTGACAATGATAATTCAGCGACTGTACGGAGTACTCGGCCGTTATTCCGTGCCCTGGAATTAAGGTGGAAGGYGTCTTCATTCCTGACGATCGAGGATGGAATTGTAAGTGAAGAGCACTTGTAATTCTAGTAGAATCACCCGCAGGAGTCATAACCGGACAAGAATGGATATATGATAAAAAAGTTTGAATATAATTGTGTCTGGTATATGTCATGAATTCCACATAATGTCGTCAAGCCTCAACCAATGCTACCAATATCAAACGCCTTCGCTATGCTTCCCTGACCAGTTTTCCATCCTCAAGCTATGCTACAAACTCAGGTAAAAGCGCAACTCCTCTGTGTCGACGCCAGAGATTTGCCCTACTAACCCAGTCCCCTCCAAGTAACCATCCCCAACGATCCAAGATCGCTTGCGAGAATTCCCATGACATCTCATTGAATGGATCATCACCCCAGATAGTCAGTTGTCCATCGTCCTCTCGGTCTGTCCCAGTAATCCCAATCTCGTCAATGAATCCTTGAGCCACTTCAGGACCAACGCCCAGCAATCGTTCTCGTATACTAGGTGACGCGATCATGTCGATAGCCCAGTAGTGCGGCAGCTCCAACTGGCGTTTGTTCGGCTTAAGCGATGCTGGTAGGTTATCACTCAACGAWCGGAGAACAGTCAGATGCCTTTCGGGGTTCGATGTGATCGTTTCGTCGGAGTACAGAGGCTGAAATATCTGGTTGATCTCCGCTCGAGCTTTATTGCGATTATAAGGTGTAACGACACTGCTGAACAGATCTTAATATTGGAACAGTAGTGAGCTGGTGCCTCCTACGTACTTTGAGGATGGTTGGTGGGAGCTGAGGCTTCTATTGCGGCCTGGCACATGCGGTGCCGGCTCGAGTGAGGAATGAGACATGTTCAGAGACTGAAAGGAGGGTCCCACTGTAGATCGAGAATTTCGGAACCCTGATGACTCAGGTGAGCTTTGTGAATTATGACGGAGGCCGGATGGATGTACCATAGAGTATGGCTGAGATGTTATAGCAGCAGAATGGTCGGTATATGCTTGCATGCTTGGGGGCATCATTGATGATGTTAATGACAAAGASGCCATCGGCATCACATCTCCTCCCATCGACGATGGCGGGCTCCCTGCCCCAGAGATTGAAGTGCCCGAGATGGAAGGGGACAACGAGTACGAACGTCCATCGTTGGCTATCGACGAGACATTCATTGGTGCAGATAACATGCCATGAGACGAAGACGACGAAGAGCCATAGACTTGCGATCGCAAAGCCTCATTCTCTCGCCGAAGCTCATCGTTTTGATATCGGAGACGTTCGATCTCTTCTGACAGTTCGGTACTCTGATCCTTTTGCGCCTGCTCGAGGTTCTTTAGATGTTCCTTCCTGCGACGACCTTCAGAGCGATGTTATTAAACAAACAGATCAGAGCGACAAGCGAATACGTGTATACATACGGAATTCTCTTTGGGCAAGACGATTGTACTAGACGTCGCCAGTTAATATTCATGACTTCCACGGCCGATACGTAGAAAAGCAACATACCTCTCGTTTGCGCTCYTCCTTGTCTGCTGGTGAGTCCATTGTGATGGTCGTATTGGTCTTGCCTTTGAATGGGTGGGGCCGGGAGTGTCTGGTGATTGTTATCTGGGTCATGGTGGGGAGTTGAAGAGTATTAAAAGGTTCGAGGGTGATCTATAAGAGATGGAGAGAGTAACGTGCTCTGCTTTGCCGTGCTGGTACCAATCCTCAGAGCCAGGGGGGGCCAAGTGAGATCATATAGTGTACCCTGCTCCACCATCCTACCGCCTGCACTTGCATTTGCACCTCCAGGGCTCCCACCACTGCCTCCCTCCCCTAGACGCGGCGAGTTACCTGTTCAGGCCAACCAAACGAACCTCCCACGGCGTTAGTTCTCAGCCTTGACAGACTAAGACAATCCTGGTAATCCAGGATTCCATAATACGCACCGGCGTGTAATAATATTCGTCGAATACCTGGGTATTTAGTATTTAGTCTAGGTACCTGGTACTTAGTTGTACAGTAGGAGAGCTACCTACGGACTCTACCTAGGGACTCTTGGGCAAGGCGTGACCCTGAATCTACCTAGGACCCAGGACCCAGGTACTTCGAAGTAGCTTGAAGCTTGGTGCTTGATTGAATCGAGGATCGATTCTCCATCTTCTCGCTCTCCAGAAGGATACAAGTACGTACTTCGAAGTATGGGCCGACGAGCGGCTTTGCAATCACCACGGACAGCATCCAAGATACTTTGAATGATCGGTACTCTTTTGGTTCTGTGGACGGGGGTTGGACTAGGCTGAGCCCTTCTGAAATCTCCATCGCGAGGCCGTGGTGGGCGGTGGTTGGGCCGGTCACGTAGGGCTAGAGGTAGTTTGGGCGATCCTTTGTACATCGTGACCCCGGTCCCAGTCCCAGCCGAGGGAATTGAGGGAGGAGGCGGCGGAAGCTGGGGCACGGAGTTAGGAGCAGGGGCAGGGGCAGGCAATGCAGCAGAGGGGAGCAGGGCAGGCAACCATGGAAGAAGCCATGGAAGCCCTGGTGTAGGAACCTTAAACAAGTTAAAACAACTTGGTGTTGAAGTTGGTGTTGAAGTTGGGGTTGAAGTTGWTGTTTGTATTGCGTATCGAGTATGGTGTGACGGTAATTATATGTCATGTGTTACATGTTAGGTATGCAGGCCACTTGCTCATGGCACAAACAGTACAACTCACGGTGCGAAGTGCAGACTGAGACTGTAAAATACTCAATTACTTACCCAAGTCTTACTTAGTAACTTAGTACTGTAGTACTTGAGTACATGTCGGTAGTACAAGACTCGGTAACGCGTAAATCAATCAGGATTACCTCGTACCCGTCCCCGTATACGTATCTGCCGGCCGGCCCGTAATGACTGCTATTCAGTGCCTACTGAGCACTTACTTCGAAGTACACTCCGTACAGTATCATCAGTAACGGGGTCCTCCATCCGTACCTGCAAACCTGCAAACCTGGAAGCGCCTCCATGCTCCTGTTGGTCGTCGCAGCCGAAATTGAATGGTTGCCGAGCCGGTCATGCAAAATGATGCGAAGAGCGTGAGAGAGGCACGCAAGATACAGTACAGGACTAGAGAAAGACGCTGAACTAACTCGTAAGCAGCTCTACCAGCACACCAGCACCTTTGAGTGTGATAATTTGCGTATTATTTACAGCGAGGTAGGAACAGGTATCTTCCTAGTACAATAGTCGAGCTGACCTAGCATCCATGGATAGCACAGCATCCACAGCATCCATAGCTCCATAGCATAGGGTGCTGCGCGCTGGTCAGAGTGCGAGCGGACGATCAGGATATCAAAATAGAAACTGCTCGTCTCGACAGAACCTAGGCAGTAGTGGGCACTGGGCACTGGGCAGAGAGAGACCGCGGAGTCGACACTGGATGATAGGAAGTTTGGCTCTCCGATGGGGATCGACGACTGCGCTGCGCTTGCTCTATTATTATTACTTCGAAGTATTATTCCCTCTCTTTGAGTCCATGCTTCTGCTAGACGCTCCCCAGGTCTCCTACTCCATCTCAGGAACTCCGGTGTTGAAAGAGCCCTCGACTTTGGTGTCTTCTTCTCTGCATCCGCTGCAACCTGTAAGTCGAAGATGCAGGCGATGAACTTTAGGTAGAACCGTACACCGTCTCCCGGTCTTTCTTTTGCACGGGTATATCGAACAAAAGGGCATAATGCGATTGCTATCTGCACAATTCCACGGTAGGCCAGCTGGAAAGTGGCGGTAAGGCAAAGGAGGGGATCGACTTCCAAGTCCCTCGAGCGTGCTCAAGTAGAAGAGAAAGCAGAAAGCGCTACTGCAGGTGATACTCGGTGTCGGGACAGGCCTCAGGAGAGGGCAGAGCAGGGCAGGGCAGGGCGGTCACTGCCCAACAGCAGCTGCCAGTGCCAGTGCCAGTGCCAGGTCTCCTGCGTTGAAATTTGACGCGACAGCATACCAAACATACTCGTCTGCTCTCGCTATATCCGTGGTCGGAAAAGAGGTGCCTTCTGCCTATATGGGGAGGCGTTGTTACACAGGTTAGCATCGTGCTCCGTAGAGCAGAGCAGAGCAGAGGAGGAAAAAGAAAATACGAAGTAAAAAGAGCTCCTGGGGGCATCGAGCACGGAACTCGCTCCTCTCACCCACCATACCCTCTTACGAAGTACAGTACGGAGTACCTCCGTACTTCGTAGCTCTTTCCTCAGGGCCCTTCCCCTTCGATGCCATCAACATCTTTAAACCACCTCTCATTCTCGCAGGTGCTCTCCAATCAAAAGTGCGGAATGGGCGCCACGGAACTCTTCTGTTGTCCTCAGCCTCCTTTTGCTGTTCGCTTAGGAGACGATGCGTGACAATTACCCTTGTCTGCGATTCCTTGAAGCGCCGGCGTCATACTCCGTACAAGTTACCAAGTACTTCGAAGTACTCCGTACAAGTCAAGCCCTCTCCTCATCCTCCTCCTACCATGTACGGAGTACTTCATGCACCTGCTTCTAATTGGAAGGTTCTRCCATTGGGTCGGCTCGCTGTCGCCGATGGCCTCATTCAAGATCAACATACTTCTACTCCGTCCTCCGTATACTTCTACTTCCTACATCCATGGGAAATGTTAACGCCAACCATTGCTCCCTCTTCTCCAGCGCAGCCGCGGCGTAGCAATCGAGTCTCAACTGGCCAACTCGCCAATCCAAAAGGGTGGCTGCCGTTGTGTTTCATGAAACGTGGATGGAAAAAGTGCCACATGGTGCGTGCAGTGTCATCGTGTCACATTRTGTGTGCCACACCTGCCACACCCGCAACCCCAGCTCAGCCCTTGGATAATTCAAGTTCAAGTTGACGTTCACGTTCACGTTCAGTTCCATGACCTTACGGAAGCTTCTCAGAACCTTACATGCCCTGGCCCTGCATGAATACGCTCACCAGCCACCCCGCCGTCTGACCAATCCGACCACATCCTAATCGACAGGAACTTCATGGCGCAGTGTGACCTTAGCTCGCCATCGCGTTTGACTTTGGGTCTCCAGCCTTGCTGACAATGCGCTTTCTACGTGCTTTTCGTACAATTTTGCTTCCTCTACACCATAGCAAAGTTCGAGGAGAGCCCAACAGGATTCGCGGATGGCTCCGCACCAGCATGGCAAACACATTTGCACGAGGTCAATGATCGACGTCTCTTGCAGAAACATACGAAGTCGGGGAGATCTGAGTCCAGGATCTCGGGATAGGGTTGCAGCTTGAGGACCGCCTGAGGTCGCAACTTTCTTTCCACGGCACTCGAACTTTGCTGCTCTTAGTGACGCCCTCCCAGAAGGAGCTCTACTGCACCGAAGCTTCTTTCCCACGTTCTACGGAGTATTGGTCATGCAAACCAACATCAGATGGGATCTTGTACGCTTCGCACATCGATGGAAGAAACCCCCAAAATGGCCAGACCGGGCCACAATTGTCTCTCTTTGATATCTCGGCACTCCTGAGTAACAATTCCCACCGGCTATCTGATCTCGCATCAAGATCATTCATACCAGCCATATCGCGTTGGCAAGCTGACAGTGATTCGCCACAACTGATCTATCTCTATCTACAGTACCTCGTACCACAACACCAATCCAACCACTAATCAACAATCATTTCTGATAGGCTCTGTAAACGACGAATGACCATGATTGAGTGTTTTCCGGTGCCTTGCAATCAGGAAATCTTTAGCCGTCGTCCATCATACAAGAGTGGTAGACTCACTCTATAGCGTGGGTCATGCTGATGTTCAACTTGGAATTGAAAGCTGCACAAACAACGATCGCACCTAATTGGCTAGTTTGCGACCAAAGGGCAGACCGAGGGACGACAACACTAAATGCCATACTTAGAGATTTTCCCCAAGTTCTCCCTTCCCAAGGCTCCGGGCAACTCGGGCAACTTAACAACTTTCCGAAATCCGGCTGCAACTATCCCGGTTCGGGGGCGATCATTTCTCTGCATGACCAAGTGCCGCCGCTAATTACAACAGCGGCGTATTAGTCAATACCACCAACAGACCACCAGAGAAAACCATTTTGATGACTGGCTTGATAGCGTCGTCTAGCTACTTACAAACTCGTGAGTATTTGCATGCCGTTCTTAGTGAGGAAGGCACCCATATATGCATGGCGATGTTAAAATTGAGTGACCAACTGTGGTTCAACGTGCCTCACTGGAGTCTACCTACGATGGGAAAATACAAGGAATCGCCGACCTACAATCCTAGAGTCCCCGATAGTCACCAATAGCAGGGACGAAAAACATAGGGACACGCTTCTGTTCAGCAGGGCTATTCCTCTAGGTCATGCATCGAATTGCTCCTTTCGATCTGTAACGGCTGATATATGCATTACCTCCAAAACCGGAATGGAAAGCTAACTGGAATCCCCTTAATTAGCCGCTAAATCTATCTTTTTAGCTGAATTCCAGACACTCGACAGCTCAGTATATATGTTCGGGCTAGCCGGTCCAAAAAAGCGTTGCCTTACTGGGAAATGTGAAGGCAAAGGAACTCCGTTCGAGTTTGACTTTGCATTCGGAGTGTCGCCGTCAGAATTCGTTCACCGTCCAGTGATCAAGTACGGAGTCGGCGAAGGATCAATAACACATTCGGATGCCATGTGTGAGAAAGCAGGGGTCGTCCACGAGGTGTTGTTCCTTTGGGAGAGCCACAAGCGAAGGAACATTTCCTGGCTTCCATGAAGCTTCTTCTGAATTCCCTCCGTGTTCCACGAGTAGGAAATCTCGGTGCTGAAATGTGATCCTATAGGTCTTCCCGAAAATAGTTGCAGATATCAGAGACCCGGGTCACAGTTGATATTGGAATTCAACAATGACGTTGGGAGTCGCTTAGTATGCAGTCACGTGCAGGAACATTTATAGAATCGCTAGCTTCAGTGGAATACCAGCAGTAGGCATAGAAGTTTTTGCTTTAAGCATTTAAATTACAGCTGAAAAAGGATCCAGCTATAACTTCTACTTTTGTCTTTCTCCAATCTCATCCATGGGTGTCAAGTCAGGATACACTCCCACCTCAACTCCAATTTCCAAACTCAGTTCAGGATTCGCCTAAACTACCACATCCTCCATTTAACCATCTCAAACTTCACCTCGTTCAGTCTTCCGCGCATCATCTTCTCCTCAATCTCATTCTGGAAATCTCTCCGCGAAACATGGTACTTCTATCCCTCCTCATGTCTCGCACTTACCGCTTCAGACCCTCACCCAAACCCTCTCCATCCTCGAAACCAACCCCCGAGTCTCTGCAGCTATGGATACGCGTATGATTTCTTCAGATGTAGAGGAGCGTCAAGATTCCTGCAGGAGTGCAGTTTGTTGCATTTCGCGTCATCCGAAAAAGTGGCGATGATTTGCCATCTTTTTGCCGTTTGGGCTGACTCGTTCCATTATTTGCGGAATCTTGTTAGATGCGTTTACTTGTGTTGTTTGGCGCTCGTAGGTCGTTTCGTTGGATTATGTAGGTTGGAGGTCTGGTGGCGAATGGAGCTTTCTTTCACATGTTGTGTTTCGTTGGAGCTATACATTTCAATATCTCGAATGCGAGAGTGGAGAGTCGAGTGACTCGCACGCTAAGAAGCAGATATTCAGATGTCAGATTCCATCAAGCTTGCTGCACATGCTCCCTCCACGGAGCAAGTATTTCTCAGTTGCAATTTACTGCGAGTCCATCTACGTCCCTTCCCCAGCTCGATCCCCAGAACAAGCAAGCGAGATAAGACTCGTCGCCATCGAACAGGACACTAACCTCACTTTGCATAAATTTGCACAATAGGGTCGCATCTTGCTCTCCATCTCTGGGCTACGTGCGTGTGGAAAGTACCTACATGTGGTATCATGTTGTCTTCAGGTCTTACGTGGTTATCCAAGAACTCAACCAAAACTGTATCAACACACTAGAGAAAAGAGGAGCCGTGTAGGTCTTATGCTACGCTCAAGCTTCTCATTGATTAGGATTCTAGGATATATCACCCAATTGTCACCGCGATGGACCTTTACGCCACTTTCTCCTGCTCCTTCTAAGTGACACAGCAGCCCGAAAAATGCACACCCACCGCCTCCAAACATCCACTCTTCAAATTCTCACCCCATCGTACGTTACTTTCGAAGCAATCTACAACACGACCTCTCCATCAAGCTATACCTCGCATTGAGATGAACATACTTTCTCATACACCTCAAAATACCTAGGCCACCCTCGATCCTTACTTGAGAAAATCTCTCGCTACTGTATACTGCCTGCCGCTCATGCAACCATACCCACCACGAGCACGCGAGGACATGATACATGAGCTCCTCATAACCATACATTCCACAAAGCGAAACGGGAAGAAAAGATTACAAATGATAGGATTGATATGCAGCTCATTTCCGCACTCCCGTACAGGGTGTCTTAGGCACAGTAGCTCCGGAACTCAGCGTCGCTGATTTACGTATCTTACAGATGCACCAGATAGATGCTCTCTCTTTCATCATCATGTAAGCTATCTTTCTCATCTACTGAAACTCTTCGCAATTGTATCGACATAGAGAGATATCCGTTTCTCCATTACTATTCGAGTAAGAGATTCGTGAGCAAGTTTTTGCAGACCAGACTACAGTAGTTCAGGATGTGTTGTTCGTTGAACGTGTGGTTACTTGGACTTCTGAGTACCTAGGGACAACGTAATAACGTGCTCTTAGGACCTATCATGGCGAAGGAAATTGATGATATGAATGACTGACAGAGAACTACAATACGTAGACTGGAATGTGATTCAATAGTCTTCTTGCATACATTTGTGTTTTAGGCTAGTTCCCTATATACTCAATCATTTGGCTTTGACTCCTCGTAGTCTTTGACTCCCCTGTGTCACTCTCGTAGCTTTGACCTCGCCTCTGTTATTACAAGCTCGCGACGCGAAACCTTCACCTTCAGTGCCTCTTTCCCATCATCTTCTCTGCTTCTCTACGGACTTCATTATCCTCATGTCTATTAAGGGCCGTTACATTCGGCATTATGTAGCTGCAGACCAATTGATATGAATGCAGATGYAAAGCAACAGYGAATTGCCTTCGGCTCATGTYYTGGCCTATAGCGGTATTTTGTCTCGGAGGGTAGACGATGTACGTTGGTTCTGGACGTGTCCTACAGACTTACAATGTACTGTAATATCTCAGACATGGAGTGCGGTAATTCAGCCTTGTGAGCCAAAAATGCATCAGCGTTGGGGATTTGCTTCGAGWATTTGGTATGATCCAAACTAGGTCGCGTTGCATCATGCAATGACYAAGTTATTGAGCGCAAGTTTSGCCATTTGAAGGATCTGGATGCAACCGTGAGTTTGCTCTCCTGTACAGCCCGTCTGACTTGGGCCAAAAGGTCCAGTGTGGGCGTCAGCAGATTTGTCTGGGGGAAGGCCGTCAAGCCAGTCGTGTCGCGCTTTTTGGCGCTGCTCTATTTCCTCGACAAGACCTTTGAGCCCTTTGCGTTTAAAGCCGGGCCCTTCGTGACCATAGATATCGACTCGAAGTAGAGCTCGAACAGTGCTTCTCCATTGCATGGGTGGCATTTCAACTGCGTTGAACATCATCTCTTTCTCTATGCATGCCATCTCCCCTTGAATCGTATCCTGGAGAGGGCAGAGTCCACCATATTCTTGAAATTCAAAAGTTTTGGTTGTGCCGGCAGCTACTGCGATATCAGTCTCGTGATCGATCATAGTGATCAGTCTGGAATAAGCATGTGCTATGATGGGTAGAAGTGTTCCGAGAAGCATGGTATTTTGGAAGCCATCTATGGCTGGTATTCTTTGCTCTACGACGATCGAACCGCATTGGGGACACCATATTGTCTTCGATGCCGTAGCTGCTGCTCCTCTAACAGTTCTCAAAGCCGTTATGACATCTATTGGGAATTGCTGGAGGCTTGCTAACGCAAGATACATGCTTGCGAGGCAGCTGCAAGGCGGAGTAATGCTCCAGCTTCCATTATCGGAAGGGGACGAATGGCTTGTCCCATTCGACAAAGCAGGAGGGGCCAAGGTCGAGTGCGAGTTGGCTATAGAATCGTGACCGATGCCATCATAATTGATAGGAGCTGTACCGATCATTGAACCATCACCAAACATGCACATATTGCTTCCATCCTCGATTCCTGGTACATTTTCTGTGTCGGTCGGTAGGCTGACGAAGGGCTGGTTTGTGTAGTAAGGTTGAGCAGTATCGCCATCCTGGTAATCATAGTCGCCAATATTGAATGGCAACGGACCTAACTCTAGAGATGCGACGGTAGGATCTGATATAGGTTCATCTTGTGTTGTCTCGATAAACTGTCTCTTCCTCGGCCGCCCCATGGGTTTTTGTTCAGAATAGTTGCAGGCAATTCCCTCTTTCTTGCATCTTTCGCATCCATCAGGGTCTTTGGAGCACGCTAGCTTGCGGGTTCCTACATTGTACGATTAGTAGTATTCGCCAACACACATATAGCTGAAATGAGTCTGACTGCATTCATCACAGGCACGATGCTTGACGGTTTTCTCATTCGGAGCCGTAACCATTTTCGCAGGCACGATTATAGAGCCGCAGGCTACAGGATCTAGATCGAGCGAAGTGAGAAGATCGTTGAACACGGACATTCGATTTAAACATGAAAAGATCTCTGCAGTAGGTGCTTCGTGGTCGGGGTGAACTCTGTCTCTGTCTTACAAGGCTACGAAGGCGAGCGGCAGAGGGCAGGAAATGGCGCTAACCGATAAGCTTAGCTCCGAACGATAGCGAGCATAGACAAAATTATTTTTTGAAGAACTCAAGCAGCATCATTAATTTGCGTGGCCTTCAATCGACAGCATGGCGCCCTCCACACTCGACCGAAAGCGTAAAGCTGTGACGCGCGATGTTCCTGAACTATCTGACGCAGAATCAGATGCAGATTTTGGAGACGGTCATCTTGAGGGCATCTTGTCGCAAAGCGAAGATTCCGAGGAAGACAGCGGGGAAGAAGGAGATGATAGTGAGGATGAGATTGAAGATGACGAAATCGACGCTCTTGACAGCGACGAGATACCTTCGGAAGATGGAGATAGTGAGGTTGAAGGGCTGAGTGGTACCAAGCTTGGTACCAATGGCGCGCAAGGCATTGCGAAAATGATCTTGGGAGAGCAAATAATGGACAACGATGAAGATCAGCCAAACTATACTATTACTACGGATGCAAATGGTGGTGAACGTTACGTCTATGAGGAAATAAATCCGGTCTACGATTCAGACGATTCAGACGCCGCAATCGCAACGAATACCATTGGAAATATCCCTCTCACATTTTACGATTCCTACCCCCACATTGGTTACGATATCAACGGCAAGAAGATTATGAGACCGGCAAAGGGGGAGGCATTAGATGCGCTGCTGGATAGCATAGATATTCCTAAAGGCTGGACTGGTCTTACAGATCCAACGACGGGCAAGCCACTCAATTTGAGCCAAGACGAATTGGAAATTTTGCGCAGGATACAAACAAATGAACTTCCAGAAGATGGCTATGATCCATATCCCGTAAGGAGACTTCCAAGCTTAAACAGAATTCCATGACTAACGAGATCTCAGGCCACGGTTGAATATTTCACAGGTATCGAAGAAATAATGCCTCTGAGTTCCGCCCCAGAACCTAAGCGACGTTTCTTACCTTCAAAACATGAGGCGAAAAGGGTGATGAAGATTGTGCGAGCCATCCGTGAAGGCAGAATATTACCATACAGGTCACCAGAGGAACAAAAAGAAGAAGACGAGGAAGTGCATTATGATATTTGGCAAGACGAACAACCCCGGCCAGATCATGTTATGAATATCCCAGCTCCAAAGATGGCGCCTCCTGGATATGACATGAGCTACAACCCACCTCCGGAATACCTTCCTACAAAGGCAGAGAAGCAAGCGTGGGACTCTGCTGATCCCGAAGATCGTGAGAAGGAATACCTTCCCACAACTTACGGAGCACTGCGAAAAGTGCCAGGTTATGACAAGTTCATCAACGAGCGCTTTGAAAGATCATTAGATTTGTACCTAGCACCTCGAGTACGCAAGAACAGACTCAACATCGATCCCGCATCTTTATTACCAAAATTACCAAGACCTGAAGAGCTCAAGCCGTTTCCCACTGTGTGCTCGACACTATTCCGTGGCCACGAGGGTCGTGTTCGTAGTCTGTCAATTGATCCTTCGGGTGTTTGGCTTGCTAGCGGAGGTGATGACGGGACTGTACGTGTATGGGAGCTTTTGACTGGGAGACAACTGTGGAGTGCAAAGATTGGGGACGAGGAGGCGGTCAATGTTGTCAGGTGGCGCCCAGGTAGAGATGCTGTTATCTTATCTGCTGCCGCTGGAGAGGATATTTATCTGCTTACACCGCCTATTGTTGATCCAGAAACGGACGCTACAAGTCGAGACATTCTGGATCATGGCTTTGGGCATGCAACAAATGCAACCCAAGCTCTCACCGCCAACGGTGCAAGAAAAGAACCTGTCGCGAAGTGGACTCGTCCGGGCTCAAAGTTAGAAGACGAGGGTATTCTCATCAAGATCACAGTGCGAACAACTGTGAAAGTCATTAGCTGGCATCGCCGAGGAGACTTTTTCTCGACAGTCTCACCAACGGCGCAAAGAAGTGCAGTCGCGATTCATACCCTTTCGAAGCATCTCACACAAATTCCATTCCGACGTCTTCCAGGTCTTCCACAAACAGTACAATTTCATCCATCACGGCCACTTTTCTTTGTGGCTACACAACGCACAATACGAAGTTATGATTTACAAAAGCAAGAACTAGTAAAGATTATCCAACCAGGTGCTCGTTGGATTTCGTCGTTTGATATCCACCCAGGCGGAGATAATCTGATTGTGGGATCATACGATAGACGATTATTATGGCATGATCTAGATCTCTCATCGAGACCTTACAAGACCATGAGATTCCACGAAAAGGCCATTCGAGCCGTCAAATACCACAAAGGAGGATTTCCCCTCTTCGCAGATGCCTCGGATGATGGAAGTCTGCAGATTTTCCACGGCAAGGTTGTCAGCGACATGATGGAGAACGCRACTATTGTGCCAGTCAAGGTGCTGAAGGGACATAAGGTCAAGAGTGCTTTAGGTGTTATGGACATAGATTGGCATCCAAAGGAACCATGGTGTGTTAGTGCTGGAGCAGATGGAACTTGCAGATTGTGGATGTGATACCTCTGGTTTAGACTTATTTGTAAATCATAGCCGTGGCGTTCTTGGGAGGAAAATACTGCAAGCATCGTTGTTAGTCATTGAATTGATGAACAAATACACTGTTGTCCCTGCTACTCTGTTGATTTTCTTTGTTTTTAAACTGGTCTAGTAATATGATATTCTCCTTGCTATGAAGTTAAGTGCCTCCTCAACAGAAGACATTGTTTTCACAAGCAAAATTTGTGCTCTATAATCCTTTCAATCCGAGTTGAGATCAGGAGACATCCAAATGTCCCGATTAGTAGCCTGCCCCTGCGATTGTTAGAAAGCCCCATGATCAACATCAAGATGACCGTCATAGCTGTGACGATACTCTTAAGCTTCTGGATTTGAAAACACAAGTCGTTAAATACTGCCAGTCGCTCTATAAGCCGGCTAACAAGTTCACATCCAGTATAGACGAGATACATGAGCTCTRTGCACTTATAGCACCTTCCAAGATCAAGCGGTAAGAACCCTTAAAGTTCGGGATAGTTTATCTCATTGTAATTGGTAATGAAACCCAGTAAGTCTAAGCAGATTCTACCTGTGGACTCTCTCTGAGACGTCTAATATAGCTCGAGCTAGGTGATACTTACAACCTCCGAGAAGACGCATATTTACCAAGCCTACTGATATGACTACGTAGTCCGCATAGTTCTGATGTATACGAGCTCGTATCTTCTCACCTCTCATCTAACCCCTAGATTTTGAGTACTCAAGTAGGTAACGAGCCATCCGTAAGACGTAGAATATGTTTTAGAAATCTGTCTTCCTGCYATTCTACTAGAACCAAAACTCACGATATAATGATACATGCTTCTCATAAATGATATCGTTGTTTGATGCCCAGACTCGCTTATCTAAACACCATGGACTTGTGCACTGAACTCATTAGCCGGCCATTGAGTGCGCGAGTAGTACAGTAGTATGATGGCTTTCGCGGCAACCTCCACTCTCGTGCCCTTCGCGCCTTCCTCTCGTTCCACAATGTGCTAAACCCACAGATGCAAGTGGGGCGTCTATCTCCACTCGGCAATAACCTCGCTTCCCTCGATCCGTAGAACCTTCAGCTCACAAATTATAAAACCGTATGCATTCCCTCAGACTTCTTATAAAGGCCGACTTGAATCAAATCGAAAAATAATCAGATTATTGAAGGCTCTTCCTGCTAGAGTAACACGTCCCAAATATCAGCATGTCGAACTTCCCAAAACTGATCCCAGCTTTTGCTGTAAATGTTTGTTGACCCCGCACGATCCCACTTGATGGGACCATACCTACTATCACAAGAATTCCTAAGGCTCAACTACACCTCAAAAATTCTATAACTTCTGGCAATTAGGAAGTATATTACCACTAACAATATTYAGATCGTCCTAGACCCCTCAGTAGTCATAGGCAATGTCTCAACCGGCGCACCTCTAACCCTAGCCCCATTCATCTCAACCAATTCATACCTCAAATCGGAGCCCGAATATCCCATCAAAGTCGATGCGATTTTCGTTCACGGCGCTGATTACATTCGACAAGATCCTAGTGGTAAACACCTCGTGAGTAGCTGACTCTAAGATCTCATTAATGGAAGACTTACTTACAAGTCGCCGCATAGCGCCTCGATGTAAACAGCACTCTGAAAGACAAATCCGGAGCCACGATTTTCTACAAATACACCGGTGTCATTGCACTCACTCCAGAGATCGGTGCTGTCCTTACAGGTCACCCAGATGCGAAGACTACTGAGTTTGGAAATGTCGGTATGTATTTCCTTGCTCGGCTAGTGCAACATTCACAAGCCAAGCATTCAATCGCCTTTTACAGTCTTCCTCTAATTAGGCCACGAAGACGTTGTTGTTTGTGGGCTGTGCTAATCATACTCTTAGTTACCCATATTCTCTTCCAGACAGGAAGCGATGAATTGCGAGCTATGGAGGAAAAGATCTATGTTGGTAGTGGAAGATTCGTGGCTGAGAAGGGTAAGCCTGTCATTGTCGAATATAAGATCAGTGAAGTGGCGGCCTAGAAGTTAGAAAGAGGAGTAAGAGAGGAAGGATGCCAGGATCGCTTGCAGTAATATGACACTTAGCGCCTTCCTAAGTAGGGTATGGGCAAGTCGTGTGTCAATACTTTTGAAGACTGCCCAAAAGCTTTAGCACGAGGAACACAAAGTCCAATTCTTTTGATATTAGTCTAATTCAAGATCTTTTGCTTCGTCCAAATCGTTGCCTCAACCAAATTCGCCTCCCATGAACGCAGAAGTGTAACTAGGGGCTTTTGCATCGACAAACGAACGCCAATTCCATCAGATCTTTACAATATATGATTTCGCTCCCCTAACTAACATGCAAGTAGATCCCATTGAGTCTGTGGAACCGTACGGGACTTAGTCCGTAGGATCATCGTAGAAACGCCCATTCCTTTCCATGCTATCATAAGTCGCAACTGCACCTTCGTATGAGTGAAACATCTATCCTATTTAGGCATAGTCTCTGGTCTGTCTACGAAGGACCGGCCAATTGAAGTAAACGTTCGCCAGCCTTGAGGTTTGCACAAGCATAAGCCTTCGACTCTTTTGGAAATGTACCGTTGGCGGCCCAGAGATCGATCAACGGCTGCATCGGCTCCAATTCTTGAGGTTTGAGCATGTCAATTGCTGTTGCAGTGAGGATAAAGTGACTGAAACAACTGTTCAAAGGCTTCTCGAGGCTCAAGTGGTAGTATGGTTCGATAAAATGTGCCCAGTATAGATGAGAATAGACGCGGAACATTTGGCGGAATATGGTTTGGCAGACATCCTCAAATTCTGGTGGAAATCCACTGCTCTTGCCAATCCAGTCACCCTGACCGGCTAGTTGAGAGAGGGATGTGTTCAAGGTGGTTGGGCCGGCGGGAATTGGAGTGGTAGCCCCAGGGGTATCAAGGCCTCCAGATGCATATGTGGCGCTAGCGATAGCTGGCCCATTGGGATTTTGAGAGAACGAAACGCCAGCAGGGTCAGTTGGGAACAAACTTGTGTTGTCGATCTTGCCGGAAATCCATCGTTGCATTAGTGAAATGTATTCGTAGGCAGGAACCTCAACAGGCTCCCTGCGGTTGTTCAACCAGGTAAAGGAGTGGTTGCTAAATGATAAGTCAGGATACGAATGGTAGACCAGAATACAAATACTTACTCTCCAGCTGACATTCGAGGACACGTTGTAGGATTACAGATTGATATCCCCTCCTTCTCATCCTTGTCGTGTACGACCCGAACAAAGTTCCAGAGGTTACGGTAATGCTCCACAACTTGTCGTTCGGTTAGTTGAAGTGAGTTGGTTGTATGAAGAGTGCTAACCTTGATGAGCTACCCATTCTCCCTGTTCTACTGTCTTCGGACGAGCTGACAAGGTCATGAAATTGCCCTTAACAATGTGCTTTGAGTAAGTATCGTTTAGCCACAATGGCTTTGGGCGAGGGAGATTGTAGCATGCGAGAGGATCGTTAGGGTTGGAAATGTTGCTCGAACTGGAGTTCTCCATAGAGAGACTTTGAGYCAGCGAGGGAGAGTTTGGAAGTGGTGGTACTCTCGGAGCTAGATTCGTCGATGATGAACTGCCTTGAGAAGTGCCTGTAGGTGATGTTGGCTGTGCTCCATTTGGCGCTCCAGGACTTTTGGCTCCACCATTCTTACCACCACCACGGAATCGCCCACTGCTGTGAAATTATTAGTGAACGTTCGTTGATATGRATAATGTTGTGAAGCGGTGTGACGCAGGAAAGTTGTGTCTTGGATTGTTGCAATACAATTTGCTTCGATGTTAAAAGGCCAGGGGGATTTTTATGAGACATGATAGCCTGACACCCAATTGTATTCTCTCTCTGTGACCACTCTTTTCGCTTTGACTCATGTGGAGTACATAGGTGTCGAGATACACGCCGATGCATGTGCTCACAGCTATGCTCGCGATAGAGATCTTTCTTTGACAAGATCTTCAGGAAAGTGACAACGTCTGGGGAGAAAGGGGATATGAAATGAAAAATGTCTCGAGAGGAAAGGTAATTGAAATCGCCCAACACCAATACGATGACCTTCAAGTTAAGGGTGAGGCTGGCGGTGAATGACAAGACATGGCCAAGTCACGCCCCTAGACAAGATGTAAAAATCGAAGATGTAGACAACTTGTAAAGGACCTTGCTTGCTCCATAAAAGAGCTCGGGAAGAGGTACATATGCACCTGATTCCATACACTCAACCTAAGTCGGCCTTCTAATCA
Source organism: Chaetoscypha palmicola (assembly GCA_003988945.1). Classification (NCBI taxonomy): domain Eukaryota; kingdom Fungi; phylum Ascomycota; class Leotiomycetes; order Helotiales; family Helotiaceae; genus Chaetoscypha; species Chaetoscypha palmicola. The sequence goes on along the minus strand of QYAH01000256.1, from coordinate 46,969 downwards.
CACCCCACCAACAGAGACGGTAAAAGATACATACATTCCAGAGAATAAGTTTGACATGCTGGACGCAAGTTTGCTGACCTCGCACAAGTACGTTGACGCTTCGAGGAGTCTATCGCCAGTCACGCCGCGGTGATGGACTGTGGAATTTTGTTGACAGCTGGATAGGGGAGAAACGGTCAACGATCAACCAACTTCAAACAGTAGGGCGAATATCACAATCGTGGTTAGCGCTGCCCCAGGCGGTGACCTCCCTGCCACCGCTGCTTTACACATATACCGCCGCTGCATTACGCCTCAGCGCTGGGAATGGATCATGAATGCTTATACTATGCTCCCTCAACTTTAAGATCTTATTCGTATAATCATTTGCTCTGTGAGATAGTTGCATAGCCGTTGAGACATTTGTATCCGAGATTTGCCAGGTTTTAGCGTGAATTTCAACCTACAGTCGGGTGTTCTGAAGGTTGCTCTTTGCGACGCGCCTCGCGATCTCCCGTCACAAGCTCTCCCAAAAGATTCTTCGAGTACGAGAACCCGACGATCCTATAAATCCAACGCAATGGCCTCATCCGAAGAAGATATTATGAATTCGGATCCCGAGGCAGAAGATGATCTCTTTGGAGATGAGGCAGATGAAGAATTAAAGGTTGCAGAGCCACGAGAACTGGACGATGAAGAGCTTGATTCTGGGGATGATGAGGGCAGAGTGGATCGGAGAAGACATTCTGCTCAAGATATGATAGACGAAGGCGCATCTCATGATTTACGGATATCAGAACAGACCGTATCGAGGCACCCGCTGCCTAAACCAGTGGATGGAGAGGTGAGATTTCCATCATGCCAATGGTCTACTGATACTGATTGAACCAAGTTGAACTCTCTACGCCTACCCAAGTTTCTCGGTATTGAACCTCGTCTTTACACCCCTGAATCCTACAAAGTTCGAATGTCAGACCACCACAMAGATACGGCTTCCCCCAACTTTTCTGCTAGTGCGACAGCTGCTACTACAATGCGCTATCGAAAAGATCCCGCAGGCAACCTCGAGAGCAATACACTTGTCTACAAGTGGAGCGATGGAAGTACAACTATTTGTGTTGGAGAACAGCATTATGAGCTGCAGACAAAACCTCTCGCGCAACCGAAGGACAGCAAGCCATATCTCGAAGTGAAGGATTCGCACTCTTACATCGCAACCCCCTCAATGGCTGCGCAGATACTGGTGCTTTTTGGGCATATGACAAATGAGTACACCGTCAGACCCAATAAAAATATCGAAGATGATGCACTAGAGAAGCTACAGAAGAGTCTGGCGGCAGCTGCTCGCAAGGGTAACGACAAGAATGGCCCTGAGCTCATTATCAACCAAGAAGACCCAGAGCTTCAGAAGAAGAGAGCTGAAATGGCAGAGAAAGAGCAATTGAGGTTACAGCGGCGGCGCGAGACCGCAGCCGAGAAAGCGACCCAGGGCGGATCACGACGAGGTGGAGCAGGTGCCTTGACTGTGGATGATCTCGAGGGGGGGAGAAGAAGAGGTGCTACAGGACGGAAACCCCCAGGAGCTAAGCGGCCGAGAAGAAGAGCAGAGTACGATTCAGACGATGATCTGCCCCGGGGAAGAGGCCGGGAGGATGAATACGATAAAGGAGATGATTTTCTGGCGTCTAGCGACGAAGAACTTGAAGAAGACGGTGGAGATGACGAAGAAGAAGAAGAACTTCTTGATGATGAAAGCGAGAGAGATGAACCAAGAGCAAAGAAGCAGAAAACCTCAAAGCCGGAAGAGGTCAGTGATGCAGATGCCGATGGAGAAGCTGATCTGGACGACGATGTGGCTCCGGTCGACCAGGCAGCGAATGATGGTCCCTCTGGGAGAGGGAGAAAGCGAAATATTATTGAGGACGACGATGACGACGAGTAGAGACCGATCACAACCCGTCAATGGCTTTCACTGGAGAGAATGGCTGTTTTGAAGCTATTCTGTTTGTACGATAGCTACAGACAAGGGAATTTAAGGCCGCCAGATGTGACGGCGATCATCGACCATGAGTTACCTCATACTAAAAGTTTAGATTCCAGGTGTCTGCGAAGATACCAGAGATCTTATTAATCATAGCTATATCCTAACCAATTYTGTTCAGCTGCCGTACGATCCCTTAAACGCTTGATTGATTTTGGTTTGTTCCATTATGTGATTATTGAACCTCGATTACTGCTCTGTTTTCAGCCTTCTGACATTCCAGTGAAATCCTTTGATCTTCAGCTTAAGCATTATGCGAGCYTTGCTTAGAATTGATTGTCCACATCCCTGCGCCCATCAACCCAACTCTCGTCACATGTCAGACGCGCGCTCGCGTGCATCACAAACCTACTCCACCACATAACCTTTCCCCAGCCATTGCTGCATTGGTCCCTCTCAGATTTACTGAAGACATGTAAACGCGGCGGGCAATGATTCTGGTGCCATCCCAGTCTATCACTGTGCCTCAAGTACCCCAAAATGGCTTCAGCAATAGCAGCCGTCTGGATGATGATTCTGGATGTCCTCTCATTTTGGCGCAAGGTTAGTATTGAACGATCCCGTCTTGAGGCACTGCTGATTGAATACAGAAAGCCATTAGCTGGTTAACGCGTAAAAACCCAGTACGAGTATGGTTCGAAATCCTTCGTGATGCAAAGACCTACGAAGACTGGGAAGAAGCGGCTTTCCAACTCGATGTCCTGCTTGGGAATGACCTATGGTCTGCGCATCTTCACTAGAGACTATAGTCAAGCACTGACATCGTCACAGGCGACAGAATCCTACCTCGAAATATTACGACTACCGTCTGATCCACGAACGTCTACAGTCGATTATCATTGCGCGAGAAGAAGGCGACGTCTTACAATTGGTAAACCTATTGCGGTCCGGGCTTGTTCGGAATTTGGGCAACATCTCCACGCCGCGACTGTTCAACAGAGCGTTTGCTGGTACGAAACTGCTTATTGAGGACTATATTACGCAAGTAGCGCAAGCTATCGGGGATGTTACGAAGCTGCCTACGTCCCCCGGAGCGGACGGATATGAAATCATACCTGGCTTCAGCAGTCAAGCGAAGCTGGATCTATTACACGACACGAGACAGGCTTTTGGGAGAAGTACACTTGTTTTGCAGGGAGGGTCGATTTTTGGTTTGTGTCACTTGGGTGTTGTGAAGGCACTGTTTTCTCGGGGGTTGTTACCTCGAATTATCACCGGCACGGCTACGGGAGCTTTGATTGCGGCTTTGGTGGGTATACATACGGAAGATGAATTGCCTCGGTTCCTGAGCGGCGAGAGCATTGATCTCTCTGCGTTTACTAGTAAGAGCGCGCATGGGAACGGAGGGTCGGCCGGCTGGCGCAGCACACTTTCCCGTAGGATAAAAAGATTTTGGAAAGAAGGATATTTCCTTGATGTTAGTGTTTTGGAGGAGTGCGTTAGAGATAACGTCGGAGATCTCACATTTGAGGAGGCATATAATAGAACCAAACGTGTTCTCAACATAACTGTTGCCACCTCTGAAAGAAGTGGCGTACCCAGCCTCTTGAACTATTTAACAGCACCCACCGTAGTAAGTTAAGTCAACTGCGTGCAGGAAATTAATACTGACGTTTACATAGTTAATATGGTCGGCTGCGCTAGCATCAAATGCGTCAACTCCGTCTCTCTATGGCCACGCGATTACGCTGAGGTGTAAGGATACCACTGGTGCCATATTGCCTTGGTCAGCCGCGAGAGAGACAACTTTTACGCCATGGACTCATGCTTCATATACCGACCGAGATTCGCCCCTTTCTCGAATCGCGGAATTATTTAATGTTAATCATTTCATAGTCTCTCAAGCTCGTCCTTACCTGGTTCCTTTCCTTCAAAGCGATATGCATGGGCCCTCGCCAGTCTACACTCGACGCGGACGAACTTCTCTGACCGGTGGCTTGCTCAGATTGTTTACCATGGAAGTTCACCACCGCCTGCAGCAATTAGACAGCCTCGGGCTTGTGCCCTTGTCCATCAGGCGATTTCTTGTCGATGAGAATATCCCCGCAGCATCTGTCACGYTGGTTCCGGAACTGTCTGCCGGCGATTTCGTACGATTGCTCGAAACTCCAACACAGGTYAGCCTCGATTATTGGATACTACGAGGAGAACGAAGTGTGTGGCCCGCTGTTGGAGCCTTGAAAGTTAGATGTGCTGTCGAAACGGAACTTGATCGTGGATATCAGATTGTGAGAAGAAGAAAAGCAGGTGGCTTGCGTCGTCGAGGAAGYGCCGTCGACAATGCCAATGGCAGATACTCCGCGAGAGAACGAGAGCGTGCGAACAGCGCAGGTGCAAAATGACAGGTGTTTGGGCGTTTATCTGCATCRTTTACGGCGTTCTTCTCTCAATGATTGGCTGCCAATAGAAGGCTGGAAATACGCATATCGGGGGCGTTAGGGGTTGGGTACCAATTCAAAAGTTTTGCAGTCCTTCTGGTGGCATTCGCCAACCAGCCGTGTTAGGCCACACATGTTTCTACTAATGCAAGTCAATCCCGCTAAGGCTTCAAGATCGGAAATATAGAAGCAAGCTAGAAGCTGTGCAGCCTTTAGGTAGTCCTGGGGTACAGGCGAATGTGGATACACAGGTATATCAGATCAGCAATAGGATTTGACTAGTAGGTGTCACACGGACATGACGACAAGATCTCTTTCCCCTCGACCGTAGCGAATTGCTCTCGTATGTTCCGGTTATCTTTCTAGTTGATTGACAATCTTTTATGGGACAAGCCGGAAAGATTCGACTCACCGATTATCCTTCACACGTTACCCTTCTCTGCGTCAGTCAGTCATTTGGATTTCGGCTTAGAGGCCGCAGATCATCAGGAGGCTCTGCGATGAAGTGCTTCTCCCCACATGAGATGCGTCCTGCGAAATCGGACTATGCGTTCCTTGTATACGTTTCGCCCAATAACAATGGACTGGACAGAGGGGGGTGATGGTGTTGCGAGCCGGAGCCGAAACCTCACATCGAGGCAATGAGGCAGTGAGTGCCATGCACTGCAGCGTCCGCCTTGGGCATGGTAATCGGGTCGCGGCGCACCCCGTGATATCGACAAAAGGGCCAACGAGAGCTTGCATGCAATATCGTTTTCAGGACTTTTATTCTCTACTCCGTACACCCTTCGTGCAATTGGGCAATACTACTACTACTGCSGCAGTAGTAGTAGAGTGGGCGTGGGCGTGGTTGGCGTAGGCATCAAACGTCAGAGCGGAAGCCATCCGGCCCAGCCTACTCCGTGCACGGTTCACCTACTTCGTTCTTCTTCTTCGTTAAGCCGAGCTATCAGAACATCACGATTACCACCCCACCCATCTTGAGGCTTGAGCCAGCCCATACCTCATGCTTTCTATCGCTCGCTCCTGCACGGTGATGTGTAACTCTTGGATTCTGAGGAACTCTCGTTCAAGTCCTTTGTACCAGATGAGTTGTCATCTCGGCCCTGAGGTCTTCATATTCTTCGAGATGGTCATGTTACACTACTCGATCATCATCCACGRCTAGCCGCTTCATCGGGCAACAACCGAGACACCCAATTCATACATTCAAGATATTCTCCGAATGGACCGATGCAAAGCCATTCCTGTATGCTGATTGGGAGGCAGCACTTCTGCAAACTGCACGTTGCGTTCATCGTCATTACATGCCAGTTCCTGGATGGCTGGTGGAGGTGTGGAGAATCGCTCGCCCGCTCAGCCGGATCTCTAAAACAAGGCTGCCGAACCGTCTTTCTAACGATTGGAAAGCGCGAGGAATAGTTCTGGAGCTGCTTGTCCCACTCGATATTTGATTCGACACGAGCTATAGCTCCATACCTCTCTCCTCAAAACCTCTCTCGGAGTTCTGACGCTAAGCCGTGGTCAAGAGCTTCTGCCTTCACTTGCTGGGCGTAGCTCCATCATAACTGCATCTGGAAAGTACAATCTACAAGTCCGATGCTCGGAAGGATGCATCAATCCAAGTGCCTGAGATCAGAGACGTGGTCATCACTTAGTTGCTCATGTGTCAGTATTTGGCGCAAGATATGGTGGAGGAGAGAGCAGAGCAGAGGTATAAGTTCAGAATCGCCTTTCCAACCTTTCATCACAGAATCTCTTCTTCTTCAACAACAATCGTCAATTCAACTTATATCCAATATTCTATCTATCATCAATTTTAAGCCTTGTATACCACACGCGTTTGCTCAATTCCTGTCCTGTTTCAACACTTCGCCACTCAGCCTTGTTTATATCTACCTACTCTTGCCTCGGCAACCTCGCTGAGCCGTGAAACTGCCTTCACTACTTCACTCCAGCCTTGTTTCAATCCTTTCAGTTTCAGTGTAAGTCAAATTTACCTTCAATTACATTGCCACTTTCTAAGAGCMTCCAGCCCTTTCCGCCCTATGAAATTATCACTAGCCACCACCACCATGTCTCAACCCCAGAACACCGAAAACAACACGCCCGATTATGACGACTTCACCTGTCCAATCTGCTTCGGAACCATCTCCCCAGACCGTCCTCCAGTCTTCAACTCCGAAAACTGCAGTTGCATCAGCACAGCCATGGACACCGGTCCCGGGCCCCAAGAATACTCAAGACCCTCCTACAGCCCCTCATCCTACGCCTCATCCTCCCTCTCCGTCCCCTGCCCCGAAGGCCCCGAGAACCCCCAACCAGAAATAAACATAACAAGCACCTACCTCCCCCTCGCCCCCTCCCCAGGTCTCAACGAACSCGAACACCGCCGCTCCTCCTCCTTCAAATCCGACATGTCCTACCAACTCCGACGCTTCCTAATCGAGCAAGAAGAGCACGAGGCAGCTTACATCGCCCCATCTACTACCCCCGTGGACACCTTCTTGAAACAGGATCTCCATATCCAGTCGGAGCGGAGTTTGCTGGTGGGCAAGAGTAGTAAGAGGAGTAAGAAGAGTAAGAGGAGTTTTCAGAGCTCGAGTAGTAGTGAGGGGAGGAGGACCGGGTATGGGGGTGATCCGACGCTGTTTTTGGGGACGTGGGATGAGGGCGCCTGGGGCGATTTGGGATATCCGATGGTTATGAGTGGGGTCAGTGAGTTTGTCTCTGAGGATTGAGAGGTGGTGTTAGGGTGTTGGATGTTGGTAAGCGAGCGCTGGTGAGTTTGGACTGAGGAGTTTTGTTGTCTGCGTTGACGGAGTTTATCAATTTGGGTTGACATTGGAACTCCTTCCCTTGTGCTTGGCGTTCAGGTGTCATGCAGACGTATCTGTACCAATACCCGATTTTTCATGGTTTGCGCGGAGGAGTTGGTGTTATATTCTTCAGATCCATCTTTTTCCTCTTCTTGTATTTCTGTGTACCAATAGTACACTTGCGGACTCGAGTCACTTTATTTTCCCTGTTCTCTTCGATGCCATCTTTAGGTCTCGTCATTGGCGTTACTTGCTTTGGGAGGTTTCTGTATACCAATTGTTCACGACATGTAGCTTCATAGCAATACAACTACAATATCACAATTCACTGGTATCTAGTAATCACTCGACTCACGTAGATACCAAGGACAATCGCTTATCAACGTCCATACTTAGGTATATTGAAGAAATAACCGCATTGCATTCGCCTCACTGTTGAATCTCGCACTGCGAAGTATTACAACACTCCGTACATTATACGTACTCAGCAGTGAAAAAGGGTCCACCCCACCCTGGGATAGAGAAGAAAAGTGGATTGATTTAAGCTTGATTCAAGCTCGGCCGTTCCGCAAGTGGCAATGTGGCTTTTCGGGCTGGGCTTGCCATGGATGCCGAGGTTAGCACATCATCTGGAAACCGAAAGTCGAGGCCACAGAAATGAAATGATATGTGTTCGCTGAAATTTTCAGCTGTGGGACGGAATATGAAACACGAAAGGGCATAGCTTCAAGAGGTCAATGCTCAAGCTCTAAGAGGTGCAATGGACTGGGAGGGACGCATTATGAGGGACACATTATGAAGGACGCATTGTGATAACTGATTTCTGCGATTAAGTTTACGTTTTAGGACGGTCGAAAGATGTTGGTATACCTTCATAAGTAAGGATGGGTAGGATTTAAGCCTCTTTGCCCATCATGATCAATCGAGTCTTTGCAGCCGGAGACACATAATAAAATAAGATTGGATATGCTTTCTTCTCCTCATCCCTTGATTCCAAGATGGATAAACGAACTCCACCCAATGCAGCTCGGGGTTTCTTTTGGCCTTTTACTTCATGTTTCCTGAATCTCACGTTTCCCTGCTTGTGTCGGCGGTATTCTAGTATACCTTCTTCTTCTCGTCGATGCTGTATTTTCCTGGACCGCTGTTTACGAGGAGGAGGAGACCGCCGACGATGGAGAGGATCTGGAAGAAATCATACTTGGCGAAGTCCTTGTGTGGGTGGTGCTCATGGAGCTGGTATTTGTTAGCAATTGTTCATTTCTTCAGGAGGGTGCTTCTTACAGTCCAGAAATTGTTGACCAGGAGGTTGAAGATGCTCAGAATGACGACAAGGATGATAGCGCTGAACTTCGCYTTGAAGCCAACTATAACCATAACACAAGCCACGAATCCAAGGGCGGCCACAATGACTCTCCAGATGCTCCATGTACCACTGAAAACAAACCCAATGAACAAGAAGATCAGGAGGATACGACCAGCAAGCTGGAAGTAAATYTTGCGATCCTTCTCGTCAATTGAAGGAAGCCCCGCAAACGCCTTGGATTTGCGAACCCAAGAATCCGACAGAACCATCAATAATCCACCCATCACCGACAAATTTCGCAGGAAGAAATTCAGATCGAAAATTAGTCCATATCCAAGAGCCTGCGTGACCACAACTCCAATAAGCCCGCCTACTGCATAATCCGAGTATTTACGTGCGATGACAAGAGACGAACATGAGACCATAGCGAGGACGTTGACGATGAGGAATAGATGGGTAAGACCGGTTGGAACTGTAGAGAAAGCACGAATCAGCATAAGCTACGTAGGCGCGAACAAGGTGGCAGGCAGATCCTACTTTTTCGCCAGTCGTGGAGGTATAGCAGCTGGTCGCTCCATTGTGTAATTATGCGCAACGCATCCTCCAAGAAAGTGACGACGATGAGGAATCGCCCGATAGCTGGCAGATATCTGCAGGGCACGCGCGTTAGCAAAATCTGGTAAGTTTGTGCCAACATAATCTCCTGAGCTTCATAGCTGTCCTCGAGCTCTCTTTCAAGCGGGGTGTTGGCGCAACATTCGCAGCGCTCTAGGAGAACACATACGGCTTTACAGGATCACTCAGCGTGTCCAAGAAATCCTCAATCTTGCTCGTCTGCTCTCTAAGAGTATCCAGCGGGCTTGGGTCGTTGCCTGTGTCTCCCATGCTGCTCGGGCCACCGAATGAATTCTGGCCTCCTAGATTGTAACCCGCGGTTCCACGTATTTGTGCCATTGTCGCAGCCCTGCTGGAAGTACACCAAATCGATAGGAACGTAACCGTTTGTTGGAATGTCGAAATTAAAGTCCAGGAAACGTGAGAAGTAAAAAGGTCGGCGGGTGGACAGCTGGGGGAAAAGAGTGGTTGCGAATGTCAAGGTGTCGAGATCTGCTTATGTAGTGACTCGGTAACGTGGTCTTTTGGGGTCGCACGGCTACAGGAGGATCTACAGCACAGTACTAGTCAACTCGCCTTTTAAGTAATAGCTCTATTGTTATGCATTTAGATAATGATTCTACTATTCATCTAGCCCACGTAAATGGCTAAATTGATGATTCAGCACTTCCAAACCCTATTCCTTTGATTTACTTGAATGATCACTGTGTGGTTCGAGTCAAAATTCCTTTGTATTCACACACGGCCTGATTTAGTGAGGCGAGTTTCGCTTCCTGTGATAGGATGCTTTTTGATCCAGAACGGAACCCACATTCCCAGCCTTCCGTCGAATGCTCCTCAAAACTAAAATGCCCATATCTAGAGTTTCATAACCGCTGTAACGCTACAATGTTCAAGATGATAACCCAGCCCAGGAATGAACACACTCCTCACTGAAAAGCGCTTAGATCCAATGGGACACTGCTCCCACGACCTGCTCGATATTTCTTAGCTGCGCCTATAAAATCTCTTGGTTTGGGTAAAATGTTTTCATCCTGGAATTTCCATCTTGGGTCGCTTATGACGACTCTTGTTGATGCATCCGAATTTCGCTTCGCACTTGGATTTTTAGGAAGAGTTCCATTGGAGGACAGCGTGTAAGAGCTTGGATCTAGCATCGACCTCACGGGCTGCTGAGTAGGGGCTCTACTGATTGGAGGAGGTGGAGCAGATGATGGAGGTGAAGGTGCACGAAACGAGGGAGTTGGTGAAGGCCCATTGGATGGTGGTGGCGGCGGCGGCGGTGGAGCAGCAGCTGGCGATGCTTCATGAGCAGCACGAATTGCTGCTTGCATTGCAAGACTCTGACCCCCATTCATGGAGGGTGGCGAGGTTGGTGGGGGAGGTGGCGGTGGTGCCTGAGAACGAGAAGGAGGGCCTATAGGTGGCCGTGGAGCTGCTGGCGGAGGCGCACCTGGAGGCGGTGGTGCAGAAGATGGAGGAGGGGGTGCAGATGATGGCGGTGGAGGGGGAGCTTGGGGCGCTGGCATTGAGGGTTTCCGTGAACCTGGAGGAGCTGGGGGTTTCTTCCCTATAGGAGGTGGAGGCCCTTTCATAGATGCAGACGATATTGGCCTTTGCCCTGGAGTTATGCCAGTCTTCCTTAAATTTGCCATCGAGGGAGAGAACGTAGGTGCAGAAACTGTATTCTGAGGAGCAGGTCTAGGAGGTGGAGGTGCTGCAGCAGGTGGAGGGCGTGGTGCTGTTATTGTTGGTGGTTTCGGTGCAGATGTCCGTGATGACTCCGGATCTGAGGTGTATGATGAATCTCGGTTTGCTATAAGAAACGTTAGACCTTACACAAGCTGTATACTGTCAGACAACCTGCCTCCTGTGTTTATGCCCCCACCGCGGCTCTTTAACTTTGGCATTCCCCCAGCAAACAAGCCTCCTAATTGTGGTGGTTGCTCCATCCCCGTAGATCCCCCATTATCTCCGCCACTCTGATCGCTATTGCTTCGTGCTCTATTTCCACCTGGCACAGGCGGGGCAAGTCCACCGGGAGGTTTTGGGGCCATGCCTGGCACAGCTGGAGCTCCGGCAAGCGGCGATGGTCCTGTTCCTCCAGATGACTTGCTGACAATTGGGGCGGAACGATCATTTGTAACAGTCTTCTTCAGCGATTTTCCCTTCGAGATATCCGACAGAAGTGCGCCCTAAGTCATTGTCAGCAGCTGTGAATGACTTGTTTGTTCCAAAAATGATGTGGACAAGACAGTCGAGGGAGACCTCACCCTATTCTGCGGCGGTCTTGGAGACGAGTTTCCTGGAGGTGGAGGAGGAGGAGGTGGACCTCCCATCATCGGCGGCGGAGGCGGTGGTGGTGGGGGAGGCATTGTGTTCGAGGTATAGATGATTTCTCTGAATTGTGGAAGTTGTGAATGGATTCAGAGGGCGGATCGCCCGGATTCGGATAGTCTGCTAAAAGAAAGAAGACTGGGAATAAGTAAGGACAGACGTGGTTTGAGCAACAGAAATGTTCGGAAAAGTGCTTGTGTGAGGATGCCTAAGTGAAGTAATTTGTTGTCTTCGGTGAGCGTGAGTTGTTCGCGATCGTCGTCACCTCGTGGCGGAGATCAGCCTCGAAATTTGTCAGCCCGCAGAAGCTGCAGGGGTGAGCTCCGCATGGGAATAACCTCAGAGTTCCAACCTCTGATCAGCAAGCCAACACCCAATTCATCTCCAACACCCTCTCCACCATGTCTAAACGCGTTCTTCAGCCCCGCATAACTGTATGCCATCTCTGTGAGCTGATGCCGGCTCGAATATCTATTCCTCGTCATACAACCCGAGCTTCAAAGGTCATTAATTCGATGCGCCCATTTACTACCAAACAATCAGAACGTCAACTTGCCCAGAGGTCCGCTCCTGCGCCGGCAGTGAAGCTCAAGCCACGCAGTGAAATAGTAGAGCAGATGAAGGTGGAACAAGCTCCAAGCGCGTTAATTAGGGAACTCGAGCGCCAGCTTGCTGATTTGAGAATAATATGCAGCCAAACACTACAGGATGCTGAGACAATACACCCCGAAGAGATCATTGATGGGCTACTGGCACAATGCGAAAAGCTCTCGCTGAGAATTGAAGCTGAATTGGCCCCGAAGCCACTGAAGAATCAGCATAGAAATGATCGAGCTGCCTCCGCTCTGCTCGACCTAGAAGATCTCAATGGGGCGGAACTACCATCTTCAAACACGCCATCCAAACTTCGACAGATCCAGGACGACCTATCCAGCCTTGCTCAATCAATTGTCAAGGCGCCCACAGTTATCATCACACCAAACGTGTTGCAATTGTTTGTGACGATTCATGCGCATATAAAGAGACCAGAACATATTGCAAGCGCTTTTCATTTGTACGCAAACAAGCCAGTACCTAAAGAAGGGTCGTCTCCTATATCTTATACTACACAAAATCCCGACAAAGCTAGCAGTGCCATCCCCAAAGCWACTGCCGATCTGGCTCTTCAGGCCGCAATCGATAAGAAAGATTTAGTCGCGGCAATGGACTTGATTGAGTTCTCGTACACAACGAAAGCTTATCAACGTTCAAGATTCATTCGGTATGCTCTGCTACCCGTCACAGGCCTAGCAATGGCTCCGGTCGCCGCATACACTCTTGCATCACAGCTTGCAGTCTGGCAAACTACCATGGAAACGGGTATGGCTAGAAACGTGGCTTTCGCCGGTATGACAGCGTATGTTGGATTTACGGCTGCCATTGGAGTAGTTGCTTTGACCACTGCCAACGATCAAATGGACCGTGTAACTTGGACTCCAGGAATTCCATTGCGCCAGCGGTGGATTCGTGAGGACGAAAGAGCGGCTATCGATAAAGTGGCAGGGGCATGGGGATTTCGAGAGGTGTGGAAAAGGGGGGAAGAGGAAGGTGAAGAATGGGACGCCTTGCGAGAATGGAGTGGATTAAAGGGAATGATACTCGACCGAACGGAGCTCATGGAGGGCATGGAATGAAGCCGAAATGATTTCCTAATTGAATCCAAATTCAGAGCTGCGCCCTTACAGCTAAGCTAAGCTGTTGATTGTGGTAATTGTACACAAGTTGATGATTCCCAGTCAAGAGACTTACGCAGTATCAAGCCCGAACACTTGCTCGCTTCAGTACTGACGCCCATTTTTCACACGTACCGCCGCTGATTGAAGACTTCGACGAGTGCCGGTTTACTTGGCGGTACTCGAATGGCAGGTGCGACTAGTAACATGTACATAGCTGACGTCCACCCTTGGACCTCTTCTATCAATATCATCCTCTACCCTACAGCGGACAGTTCTCCAGAACCATGGTTTGCATAGTTACACTAGGTCGACTAAAAACTAGTAAACATTTCTTGATTTAATTTTCAAAAGTCGTCCAACCTCCAATTTCTCAAGAACATCAACATCTCTCCGGATTGAACCAAAAACACCAGCGAATTGACACTTTCTCCTCGTCATACCTGGACCTTGACGCCAACATGGAGGCCGAGTGGACAGAACCCCCAGAGGACCTTTGCAAAAAGTACTCCAAGTTCCCAGCGGCCATCAGTGTCGGCGGTACGAGAACAATCTTTTGGTGCGGAATCCTACTCTCCATCTTGTTCCTGTGGACTTGTGCCTACGCTTTTGCTCGCACAATCAACAGACGAAGGCGTCTGCTACGCTACCAACGAATCTGGGAATCTCGAACAGATCCACAGAAACCTCATAGCAACGAGCTCAACGATCCTCGTCTTGTGAAAAGATTCCACTTTAGAGTCAAGATCACTCTCGGTATCGCAACCTTCTGCACGCTGTTCACTGCAGCGACTAGTATTGTAGTCCTCTTTGCCGGATTTGACCTCGAGTTCTGCCACGGCGAGGAGGTGTTTTTCCTGGTTTGGTCGTTTTGGCCGCTTTTGAGTCTCGGTGCTGTGATTGCCGAATTTGGGACCGCGATATATTTGGTGAAGATATTGGCGAAGAAGAAAGACGAGGTTCCTTGGGGGACGGCGATGGGTACTCCGATTCTGATATTGTGTACACTGGGCTACTGGATTATTCGAGGTTTGCATAACTTGATGAGATCGGTTTTTCCATGTTGCAAACCGACCGACGATAGTGATATGTAGGTTCCTCGATTTTAGATCTAAAGCTTGCGGTTCCTRACTTGTTTGATAGTGGTTTCCCCCGGAATGCCCGGGATGACTCAGTGGCGGCCGAAGATCACGAATCTCAAGATCGAGAGCTCATGAGTACCGACGCGTTTATTGATGAAACATCGGTTGAGTAGGATACTGAATCGGTGGTAAGGAGATCGGGTTGTTGCACATGCTGTCCCCTTGATGGCCGGAGAGCAAGCATACATCAAAGCACTTTGTGTCGATGGGCCTTACAAAGGGCACGTTGATTCTAGCGAACAATTGAATATCCAGCTCGTGTGTGCATACCGATATGATACATGTGAAAGTTCTCCCACTTCGCGTCAGAACGGATCCGTTGGTCTGAGCTAGATGGGAGACTCAACCAGAGACCATACAGTCTTAGCCTGTTCAAGGAAATTACCTCCCAATCGAAAGTCCCTATCACGGAACACGTAGCCTAGAACACTAACATGCACGCTCACTTGCCGAAGAGTCATTGGCTCTCGGGACACACGGGGAATGTTTGGAAGTCTTTGGCATTGAGTCTCTGGTTACTTTATATCCTCGAGCCTTTCATCCTAACGCTTACCATCATCATACCGCTCGTCCAGCCTTTCCCATCTGAATGATCTCCCGAACTGTCTCATCGCTTCTCAGAACCGGCCAAGAACATCCATCGGCTTTGACGAAATTGACTTCTAGTTTCGTGCCTAGAATCTTGAATGTTGAGGCTTCTGTATCGATAGGACCATATAATGGGACTACTGCTTTATATCGTTTGGGAAATGCGTCGGTAGTGGGGAGGTCGAGAGTGAGCTCGTTTGTTGAGAATTTCACAACGGCTTTCTCTTTATTGATTTTCTTTAGGAAGAACGAGGCGATTGCTGAGGTTGGTGTTTGGTAGAAGTCGTGTCTGACGTACATGATTAGTTACTATCTACCCAGAAATTGAGCACTAAAGAATAATGTTGACATACCTAACAGTTTCCAAGATCTCTTCACCACCAGCCTTGTCTGCCTTCTTCTCGCCATTTCCCACGAAGAGATGTCTGTCTTTGGTCTTGCAACCTTCAATTCTCATGAACTCGTCGAATTCTAGTACTCTCCGCTTACAGCAGGTATAACCTTTACTACCTTCATGGAATATCGGCGCGCCGGGGTGAAAAACACACTTTTCTCCTTCTCTATTACCGGTATATGATTGACCGCATGCTTTCCTTCTACAGATCTTATTCTTTGGAATCTCGAGGCTAGGATCATCGTCTTCCGATTCTGGTGGGGGAGGTGGGGGTGTAGCTGTAGGCTGTGGAGCAGAGATAGGACCTCGCGAAGCTGCTGGTGCAGAAGCGATTGGTTTTATTATAGGTGCCGAGTCAGCAGATACATCTTGTCCACCTTGCTTCTTCTCGATGGTGGGGGGGAGGTCTGTCGTAGAGTGTTTGCCAGTTGTGCAGGGTTCTATCGAAAGGAACTCGTCGAAAGTCAGGACTCGGGGTTTACAGCATTTCCAGCCTAGAAAGACCTAAATTAGTAAATGTGACTTCAGAGATTTTTCATGGCGTAGTCATTTCGTCTTTTGGACAAATAATTTACCTTTCTGCCCCTCATGAAAGATTGGAGGGCCGGGATGGTAGTGACATTCTTCCTCAGGGTCTGTATAGAGCTTCGCGCAGGATTGATGTACACACTTTTGCGCCATTTTGACAACTAAGCAGATGATAGCAGTGGGGACTCGAGTTATATGCAGAAATGCGATGTAATGCACATGAAGCCTTATTTCATATGTTGTTAATCTTTCTAGAATACTCCACCAGAMCGGCAGAAATTTGATACCGCTCTCACCGCCTCGCGAAGGCAGACCCCTGCCGAGAGATCTGCGACTCAAAATCAACCACACTTCCTACTCATGCTCAAGTTCCATTGGTCCTTTCGCCAGATACTACAATAGGACAAATCAAACAGACGGTTCGAGATTTCGTGCAGATACACATCCGCGACCTGGTTAGCTCTCGCATATCATTCTTCAAGTTTTTGCGGCTACAACGTTCTATTAACACGGATTACGACCACAATGCATTGTTCCTCCAGGTTACTTCAACACGCTTGTCGAATCACGTTTTTTACTCGACAGAATTGTTCATTGTGCACAAACGCGAAGCAAACATTGTCAAATGTCTGGGACAAAAGGCCCTTCGAATACAAGGAAATTGATGTTATGACCCCCGAAGGAAAGGCTTGGAGGAATCTGTACGAGTTTGATACTCCCGTGGTTCGTTCATCTATACGCCGTCTCGTGAGAACCAGTACTAACTCGTAAGCAGATCCACGTCAGCACTTCAGATAAAGGGGAAGAAAAGCCAGAGCTTTCCGGCATCGCTAAAAAGCTTATGCACAGATTTTCTGAAGAGCACGTTATACAGAAAATGGATGAATCAGAGTCAATTTAGACGATCATACTTCGACGATTGATTCGAATGGAGAGATATATTCTGATTCTATACTGCTTTGCAGCATGTGGTCTACATTCTCGGCCGTCAGTTCCCAAGATCAACTACCATATCCTTGCTGCTTTGGAGCAGGTCCAGAGTCCTTCGCTTTTGCCAACGCCGCCATCACTCCACCAGCCAATACATATATGTCAGTAGCAGCGCTGATCATGTGGAAGCCCTTGTCAGCAAAGACTTTAGCTTGATCGCCGCTTGTACAGAATATCCCGGCCTTCTTGCCAGCCGCGTTTGCTGCCTGCAACACTTTGCCAATCGCTGTTTGAAGATTCTCATGCATCGTACCGTCAAGAATAGGATGACCTATATTGTTTCCCAAATCGAACGGCCCAACAAAGAGTACATCTATTCCTGGCACAGCAGCAATCTCATCAACATTGTCCAGTGCTTCTTTCGTCTCAATTTGTACAATGGTCAGAATGGAATCATTGGCTTGTTGAAGATAGTCAGTTGCTCCGAGAGCAGGATCGAACCGCTCAGACGGAAATGGAGACCCAAATCCACGATAACCTTGAGGTGGAAACTTCGCGCTGCGGACGAGTTTCTTCGCGTCCTCAACAGTATACAACAGAGGTACAAGCACAGCGTGAGCACCACTGTCAAGTGCACCTAGAAACTTGTCACTAGCAGTCCATAGGCTCAATCTAGTGTAATGGCTTACGCTTTACCATATAACCTTGATTGTCCGGAATGCGTACTACTGGAGATACACCACAAGCCGCTATCGCAGGGACAGCTTCATGCATCGCAGCGTCTAAACATGGTGGTCAGTGTGAATCACTTTTGATGGCAAGTATTGTCCGAAAGCAGATTCGTTCGCCCATTCCATCAACAGCTTGCGCTCAAAGYAAAATAAGGGAGCAAGCCGCTCCTCGGCTCAGCTCCGAAGGTCGAGAGGAAGAAGTGCTAGGTATCAATCGATATGTTCAGCTCCAGCTCCATTTCTTACCAACACACACCTGAAGCAGGCAAATTGTTGAAATACAGGAAGCAAAAAGGCTTCTTACCATCCATGTTTCCATCTATTTCGTTGTCAGCTGTTATAACCTGCGAGACCAATATCGCAATATGCATCAGCCAATAAGAAAGACTTACGTTCACAGTCGACCACGACAAAGTCAACTCCAGTGCGAGCGAGCGTCCTGGATATGTTTGAGCCTGGGGCCATCTGCCAGCACCCAAAAGCTGCTTTCCCTCCTTCCATCACCACTTTGATACGGTTCGCTGATTTCATCGACGCCATTGCGAGCTTCCGGTGCTTTGTCTTTGAATCGATGCTATTGAATGATTTGTTGACAAAAGAGAGAGTCCTGTGTCTTTTGACTTGGTTAGCAATGCCAGTTTGGAGATTCCTCGAAAGGCAGTGTTGGAGAATCATCATTCATCAATACTCGAGTACATACATACCCCACATCAGCCATGGATCCACCCCCACTATTGGAAGCTTCCGGTGGAGGGGTGACTATTTACGTCACGTGGTGTTAGCCTACATCGCGCAATATTACTAAGATTACGCCAAAAAAAAAAGAAATTCCGTAACGGGGAATCGAACCCCGCGCTACCGCGAATCTCACGCAGAGTACCGTTGCACCTATGATTATGAGAGGCGGAAATGTTACCGATACACCATTACGGATATTTCATTGGTCGAAAAGGTGCTTTTATAAAATATATAGTGCATTCTAAGATGTGCCCCACAGGTAAAGTCGGGGTTACGGTATGCCGCACGATCCTCATCCCCCAGTGGTTTCTGACCGAAAAAGAGTCTGATTTATGAGATAACGCCGGCGATAGGTAATGAAGGCATTTCCAGCTAGATTCTCAAAGACGCTCTAGTTTGCTAGATGCTTTTTCTAAGATTGACACATCGTGAGTTGGCTTCCACTWTGATACTGCTCTTACACGTACTGCTCCGAAGGTCGTACGAGGACAACTGTCGGCAAACCACCAGAGCAAAGAGATCACTCTTTGCGCTGCAATATATACTTTCACGTCGGAGGTCGTACAGCATAGACATCGTCGAGATTCTCCGCAAAGATGTAAGACCTGTGAATGAAAACAAGGCTGAGCTCAGAAGTCTTTTGTCTAACAGCGCGCCTCAATACCAACGAAAGAAAATCAACTGAATTAACAGCAGTCTGATATAGCTCAATACAGTAAGGGAGCAATTGCAACACTCCTACTACCACCAAAGCAAGCTTCCGGTCTCCGCGCTGCTCTTTGCAGCCAAACAAACCAATCCGATTTGCCGTCATTGTGCTTGCTGATGTTGCGTTGCTCTAAGAGCGGAAGATATGGAACAGAGAAGAGGCGGTGACGCCGGTGAGGGGGAAAGAGCGACATCCAATGCCACGCGAGATTTACCTATTGCCTTCAAAGACCGAGAAGCATGGGTTGCGGCTTTCTCGCCGATGAGCGAGATTCAAGACTTTCGCTAGTGATCGGGCTTGATCTTGGGCCGGCGTGCACATTAACCCCCACGCTAAGTACAAATGGCGCGGCGCAAGTACTTGGAAGTAAAGGGCCAGCATGGCCCCCCTGAATATCTCAAGCAATAGCCGAGCCACCAAAGCGAAATCCCATCATCGGTCAAGCTGTGGCGTTGGATCTCCACGAAGGCCACGGCCTTGGAAGACGGGGAACATTCACATCGTCCATCAACCCCACTACGCAACAACACCGCGCAGCGCTCGCGTGGTATATACGAAGTACTTCGACTGATAYGTTTCGCATGGCACAAAACTGGGTAGGGCTATAAGCATTGCCATCGTCTACTGTGGGAAAGCGTCACCTATGGCCTGGTAGTGGATATGGCTGCGAGGGTGGAGGACCAGATCATCCCGCCAGTCTACTACCCCGAGTACCCAGTACAAGATGACCTCTACGTTTGTTGGGCGCTGAGCACAACCACTGTTGACCTGCTGCCGTAATCCTGGTGCAGTCATTTCAGGATGTGCCACGCCAATTAGCAATTCCGTCTTTCCTCCAGACGAATGAGAGCTGTCCAAAATATGGTTGGAAGGCTCATTATTCCAAAAATGCCGCSGGAAATGTCACAATAACTTTCGCGGAGAATTTTCACTGGCTAGTTCAGCTACAATACCTAGCACCCATGGATCTCCGAGCGGGCATTTAAGTCTTCGTCCCCTTTGAGCGTCTGCACTTACAGAAATCATCCGCATCCTACTCGAAGTCGCAATGCCGAGAATACCACAACGGCTCAACGGCGGGACAGTCAAGAGTTTCCTCGAATTGTTCTCTTGAGAAAGCTCTTGGTCATCAATTTACGAAGTATACCACTCTAGCCCAACTGTCCAAGCTCTCGCCTCTCTGCACGCTGTGGTTGACGATTCTACTGTATGGCTGTGTGGTAGGTCGTGTGCAGATATGCTGACCATCCACGATCCGCTTTACCGTCTACTTTCTCCTAGTACTTCGTAAATCGGGACGCGGCTATTTTGCCCCCCCTGCCCCTCTGATTTATCCTAATCACCCTTGCCCCTGTGCTCCCAGACTGGCGGCACGCTCCCTACTGGTTGCGCAGAACGGCTTTCCAAGCGTGGCTTGCAAAAAGAAGAAAAGCATTTCGCGTGGCTTCTCTGTTCTACAGTCTGGTGCAGTACTACGCAGTATTACGGTACTTGAAGTACTTCGTAACTGTACTTGTATCTCGGACCCACTTGGCGCTTGAGTGTCGGAGCCAAGACATCTCATGTAAGGTGGGGCAGGAGGCCGGGCTCAGACCGTTGCCCTCCTTTTGATGCAACGGCGGCTCATCCTTGAACTTCCTTTAAGAACAGCCATATCTGCCGTCCATCGTGAGTATGTTTCTGAGCTGTCCACAACTACTTCGTATTTCCTCTCGCTCCTGCCTCCCGTATGAATTCACTACTGTCGCTGACAAGTCTAACCACCATATACAACCCGTGACGTAATTTTGGCACTGCCTCTACGCAACCCAATCACTACGTCAAATTACCTAGGTAGACTCTGACAACTGCCGCGCCGTCCTCGAGCTATCCAAACCACTTTGCTTGTCTACTCACCGAAGTTCAATTCAAGAAGATAATGCTCTCGTACGAGAATCCACCGGCGATGGCGCAACCAATTCCAGCTACCTCGGATCACATTCCAATTTCCACCTCAAACCCCCCAGAACTGGCCAATGGTACAAGCGCGCCCGCTTCCCAACCAGCAACTCAGCATACTCACATATGGTTGATCACCGGTCCAGCAGGCTGCGGTAAGAGCACCGTCGCAGAATACATCGCCAAAGCCATGAACCTTCCTTTCATCGAAGGAGACGAGGTGAGCTGCCATCTTCACCTTAACTTCACATCATCTTCTAAMACCTCCTAGTTCCACCCCGAAAGCAATGTCGAAAAGATGTCCAAGGGCATTCCCCTAACCGACTCGGACCGCTGGGACTGGCTCACGGTTCTCCGCGAGGAGTCCCTCCGCCAAATTGCCAGTGGCTCTCAAGGCGTCGTCGTAACCTGCTCAGCTCTGAAGCGCAAATACCGCGACGTCATCCGCGTCGCCCCCTACTACTCCCACGATGTCCTAGTTCACTTCGTCTATCTCCATGCGACGGAAGAAGTATTGATCGCGAGGGTCGGAGCGAGGAAGGGACATTTCATGGGCGCGAGTATGGTACATAGCCAGTTCGGAATCCTCGAGCCCCCTGGAGACGACGAGACAGATGCCATTACTGTTGATGTCAGTGGGACTATGGAGGAGGTTGAGAAGAGTGCTTTGGCCAAGGTACATCAAGCGGTACAAGCCGAGCATGTTAAGGACTCGTAGGGCCCGAGAGAAAACGAAGTGGGAGCGTTGACTGAAACCACTGGACCTCTAGAAGGTGTATCTGCTTTCGTGAGGTGGCGTTCCCGAGGTTRYCTTTCGGCTGGTCATTCACAGGTAGGTACAGCGGATGGGATTTAACTATCACCGGGCGTCTTATTTGCATGCGCTTGTTTTCTGGACWCTTTTTGGTTACTCSTTTTTGCAGCTTTGGGATTCCCCCTTTCTGGTACTTCGCTTGCAGCATATGCACTTATTGGCATACGGGAAATTACACGGGAAGAGGCGTCAGGCTTTCCTTTGGGCTGCACAGATATCCTCTGCGCCGTTTATGACGGGGACGGGGGCATGTAGATGGCGATCACAAGACCTCAATGCAATGCACATATTTGGAGATCCATGGACCTGCTTTTTCTGCGTCGAATGATATCTATTGTCACACGCGATCTACATCTCTATCTTCTAAGCCACTAATCTGTCTTATATTCATTGCGGGGAAATAGGCCCGCGGATCCATCGAGTGTGCGACATGACAGCGGGTTGAGGAGGATATGCTTGAGGCTGAGCTGCRTCGARAGGGTTATTGGTCGGAGTTGAAGTCCCAATTGAAGATGTCATGACCCCACATCTTGTCTTGGRTGTGCGACCGCACTCAACATTCCCACCTCACCCACGCATCTTCCGTGGACCGGCATCTCTTCCGGTGCTTCCAGAGTCGTTGCTGGCTCGCACAACAGCAGCATCATCATGCGGTACATATACCATACACAGCAGCACCTATCTCAGGTGCATGACCATCGTATCTGGGCATTCGACGAAATTCTTAACTACCTCAGCAGCCCGTGCCATAGTAGCCCCGTCAATGACCCTATGGTCCGCACTCCAGCTAAAGTTGCAGACCTGCTTGGCTATCACTTGGCCATCGTCTCCGAAGGCTGGCACCGTTCGAATCTTCCCGATACCAAGTATGGCCACTTCCTTCTCTACGAGCACGGGGGACACATACGTGCCGCCGATGTTACCAATGTTCGACAGCGTGATGGTTCCACCGCCGAGATCTTGCGTCGACAGCTTCCCCGTTGAGGCTAGCTTTTGCAGCCGGCTGAGCTCCGCGGCGATTCCTAGTATGTTGAGGCTGGATACGTTCTTGATGACTGGAACTAGCAGCCCGGATGGAGTGTCCATTGCGACCCCAATGTTGTGCTGGCTTCGATGGACGAGTGCCGGCTTGCCTGTGCTGACATCTGTATCGACTCTTGCGTTGAGCATGGGATAGCGGTCTAGCGACAGAGACATGGCTTTGACGATGAATGGTAGGAAAGACAGCTTGTTTACTTCGTCTCTGGGGGATTTCTTCAACCCCTTGTTCAACCTCGACCGTAATGCCGATAGTTGGTTAAAGTCTAATTCGTCGGCGTATAGAAAATGTGGCTTCGATAGTGATTTGGTCATGGCTTTGAACATTTGCGATTGGGTGTTTGTTAATGGCACCACCGTTTCTTGTTGTTTGGTTTGGTCTGCTGAGGGTGGTGATATGGGTGGTCCTTTAGACAGCGAGCTGCCCGCAGCTCGCTGTCTTGCRAACTCCTGCACGTCTTCTTTCAGAACTCTCCCATCCTTCCCTGTTCCATGSACATCGGTAATCTCCACGTTCAATTCTTTGGTAAGATGTCTGACAGCTGGTGTGGCTAAACTTGCGTGCTTCCCACTGGGTTTCTCGCGTGGTGGGGTGGTTGGTGGGGTAGTTGCAGATGCTGTCTCTTTGGTCGAACTGCTTGACGACTTCTCATCACTAGATGGAGCTTGGCTCGAGGATGGACTTGGTTCTGATTCTGATTCATGAACAGATTCATTTTCCTGACTTTTTGTTTCTTCCCCTCCCCCCTCGCCCGTCAATGCAGCCAGCTCCTCCTGGCTGACATCACTCTGTATGTCAATATCCAATAACGGTTTTCCCACTTTTGCCATGTCCCCAGCATCATAATGTAACTTCTTAATGACGCCGGCAAATCGACTGGTGATCTCGACGGAGGCTTTGTCACTCTGGACCTCGCATAATTTGTCCCATTCCTCTACCCGGGCCTCCGGTTCGACGAACCATTGAATGATTTCGCACTCTCTTATTCCTATGTAAACATCAGTGTCAGAAACCTAGCATGATATCTATGAAGCCAGTACKTACCTTCGCCAATATCAGCCAGCAAAAAGGGTTTCACTGCCTGCACTCTTCTCGTCCCATGGAATGCTCGMCGAGCCGTATTATAAGTCGAAACTCTTGAGAAATCAACCTGCCGCAGAGCAATTCTCGTAACAGACCGAAGACGCATATTGCAGAACTTCTTTCCCAAGAATCGTATGACTAGAGGAAAGGTTTTGCATGTTTGTGTAGAGCGTACTTCAATTTCCCCAGATGGGAGCGCGGGTTAAGAAGGAACATCTGGGGTTCTCCACAAACACTGCTATGGGTACGGCTATCGTCGGAGCGGATAGTACAGCCTTGCCGTGTCCCCTGAGGAGTGCACGGGCCTTACKGGTGCTACATCGCGCTAACCAAATTTTGAGAGGGTGATGTGAGGAGCTAGCTTGAGCCTGGAGAGGCTTCACCACGAATTCGTTACGCAAGATGATTTTATCACGAAAGCCATTACGGCTCACCAATGTTGGGAATGATGCAGCCGCGTGCATCGTATGCCAATGGCGCGGATTCAATTCATCGAGTCGGCGACCAGCTAAGAAACCATCACCTCCAACTCCAGAACCAGCAAAGTCGGCGAAGGCGCCAAATACTCCTCCTCCACCTCCTCCGTTGATCCTKGATGCCCCTCGAKCTTATGGCAAAGTGCACGAGACCTTCACRCCGAGACCGCTCTCACGACCACTAGGCCTTCCCAATCGACCGCAAGCTGGCGAGAATACAGGTGTAGATACTAGRAGCTTGCAGCAGAGGAGAGATGACTTTGTAAATTACGAGAAGCATATAGAAAGAAGGAGAGAACTGTACGTCAAGCCAATTTCGATCTCCCTCAATAGTTAATAGCTTCGCTAATTCAACGCGACAGAACACAGCAAGTCGCAAAGCCATATTTCCGAGAATGGGACAACATGCGCTTCTCGAAGGGCAAAACCTTCATCGCGCCCGATAAAACATTCAAAGCGGAATTCTCACTCTATTTCCCTAATCTGCGCGGGCAGACGCTGTTGAAAGACAAGACGCTCATGGACACGACGCCGCTGCTTGAGGATAAGATTTCGGTCGTKAGCACGTTTAGCACGCGATGGGCGGAGGATCAGACGAATACGTTTGTGTCTGAGAAGGCGAATCCGGAGTTGCTTGAGGTGGTGGAGGGGAGTGSAGGGATTGCGCAGATGGTGAGGATTAATATGGAGGAGAATTGGTTGAAGGCGATGTTGGTTAGGTTGTTTATGGGGAGATCGAGGAGACAGTTGGATAAAACTGCGTGGGGAAAGTACTTCTTGGTTAGGAAGGGGTTTACGGAGAATTTGAGAGAGGCTATTGGTATGTTCAATACTAAGGTCGGCTATATATATGTGTTGGATGGACAGTGTCGGATTAGATGGGCGGGGAGTGGTAATGCTTACGCTGCTGAGAAGGAGGGTCTTGTCAGGGCTGTCAGTCGTTTGGTGGAGGATACAAGAGCTCGGAAAGCGGGCAAGACCACCACCACTCTCCCACTACCACAACCGATCATTGACATCAAGTCAACCAGAAAAGCCGCGACTTCCGCGGCATAATATTGTAGATATCCATACTTGTACACCATAAAATCGGCTCGCCAGCCAAATCCCAAACGCCCGCTCCAATGCAAATATATGCTCCGCTCTCACATAAAATACAAAAACAGCAAAAAACAGAACGCAATAAAACTCCCCATAATAATCCCATCCCTCCTCTTCTTCGCACTTATCCTCCCAATCAAACTATTCAATCCCGGCACCTGACTCGCCGCCCCCGTAATCCGTCGATTGATACTCGCCAACGTCTCCCTCTGAATCCCAAAACTCTCATTCACAGCATACGCCTGACTGAGCACGCTATCCGCCATATTATGGCTATTATCGATCCGCGCCCGCTCGTCGAGCATGTATTCTGCCTCTGCGGT
Source organism: Chaetoscypha palmicola (assembly GCA_003988945.1). Classification (NCBI taxonomy): domain Eukaryota; kingdom Fungi; phylum Ascomycota; class Leotiomycetes; order Helotiales; family Helotiaceae; genus Chaetoscypha; species Chaetoscypha palmicola. The sequence goes on along the minus strand of QYAH01000256.1, from coordinate 21,248 downwards.
CTCCGGGTTGCTGCTGTGGTAGGCGTCGATGTCACTGCGCACGTTGGAGAGGAGGTTTGCGCGGTTGCGGGCGTCGAGGATTTGGGAGCGGAGACGGGTGAGCTCGCGGCGGTGCTCGAGGAGGACTTCTTTGTGGCGGGTGAGGTTGTTTTGTTTTAGGGCTGAGGCGGTGAGCGTGGCTTCGCTGTCGAGGAGGCGGGTTAGTTGGGAGATGAGCGTTTCGCGCTGGATGGGTTAGGATTTGTGAGGTGGAGGGAGGGGGAGGAAAGGTACTTTTTCGAGGATATCTTGGAGTTTGGATTCGGTTTGGCGTTCGTCTTCGGTGGGTTTTGGGGGGATGGTTGGGGTWGATGCGAATTGGGAGTAGGTGTGGAATAGTGTCTCTGTCTATTATATATGGTCAGACCGGTCTCTGGATCCTGTGGTTTTGAGGAAGCATACCTGGGTTTCTAATGATCGGGCTTGTTGTCGTAATTGCGCCCATCCTGTTCCTGTTGAAGAAGCCATTTCGGGATATGCGGGAGGATAGTTAATTGGTGATGTGGTCGTAGACAGTCTACGAAGGCACCAGGTTTTGGATTCTTGTAGCACCACCTACTTCAACTCTTTGATCAACGTTGCAAGAGATCCATAAGTCGGCGCACGCGGAAGCAAAGACGGCCCGGCSGCATCTGCACAAGCCATGTCACTTACTTACCTAAGCGCGCGTGCGCAAGATGGCGGCGGGAGTTGCAGAGCTAAGCGAGAAGTTGCCCACAACGAAATTATTTGGCTCGCAGGTTTTTGACGACAACGACAACTTTTAATCGACAACCACCCAACGACAAACAACTCACGATGGTAAGGACGAACGCTCCGCTGAGGTCTAGATACGCTGCGAGAGGGGGATCTGGGGATGATGGAATATTGGCTAATGCTCGATGCGACAGTCGTCCGGAAAAGTCAAGACCGGCCAGCTTTGGTCCAAGAACAAGACCGACCTCGCGAAGCAACTCGGAGAGCTGAAGACGGAATTGGGTCAATTGAGAACACAGAAGATCGCCGGCGGCTCAGCGTCGAAGCTCACCAAGATGTGCGTCTCCCAAACACCGCCCAGCCAAAACCCTTTCGCCAGGAACATAGATTCGCAGATGCAGGAAATGGTTTGCTAACTGGCTTCACTTCACAGTCACGATGTCCGAAAATCCATCGCCAAAGTCCTCACAGTCATCAACGCCAACCAACGCGCCCAGCTCCGCCTCTTCTACAAGGGAAAGAAGTACATGCCTCTCGACCTGCGCCCAAAACAGACMCGTGCCATCCGACGACGCCTGACCAAGCACGAGAGCGGGAAGACGTTGGAGAAGACTAAGAAGCGGACTGTGCACTTTCCTCAGCGAAAGTTTGCTATCAAGGTACGTTGAGCCTAGAGGAGACATGTGGGAGAGGAATATGGGCTAATGGTGAGCAGGCTGAGGCTTAGGTGGATGGATTGTGGAGGGGGTTTGGTTTGTGGCACGGCTTGTGTGCATGTGGCTTGCTTTGCTTGATTTTTTAAAGGGTTATGGTGTATCTTCGAGAATAGCATGGCTGGCATGGAGCCGCCCCAAAAAATCACGACATTAAGCAAAATATGGGCTTTCTAGTTTTCTCTGGACGATGTGCACGAATCTTGATGCCGGATATGTGGGTAGCAGAGACAGCTGCGTTGACCAAAATCTAGATTGCCAAATCAAGCATTGGACTTAGGCATTCGACTGGATCGATCTCGGACCCTTTTCACTATACGATCAAAGGCTACCTAGACTTCCCCAAAAACTCACCCTCGAAACTAGATCAGGGGATTCGACACAGCTCATCACATACGCCACCATCGACCCAAATCCAACCCACCCATTGCATCACCTCTCTGCAACTCGCCACTATTAGCTCTCTCTCCAGCCCGCATTCCAGCCCCCTCAACCTACCATTTCCATACAAGCTTACCACGCACTTAAGCTATGGTTTCCCTTCTAGAATAGCAGACATCGCGGAAGTGACTACGCCATGCCAACCGCTCTACCGTGCTTATCTCCTTTTGCCTTCCTCCTCTGGCCTTTCAGTGGCCATTTCATTTCCCAAACCRCTATCTAAGCTTACTTGTACGTGACCAACTTTAGTGGAGGATGATAGCCGTTCAAGGATCTCACATATATCATATCTTCATGCAATCTCGTAGCCTTCGCTACATCACATTTCCATTTGCCGATCAAAGCGAGCAAACAAGCACATTCTTCACACCCCATTTCCTTACRCTGAAAAGGTGTTTTCRTATTTGAATCCATTTGAATCCTATGTACCGTGATCTACCATCTCCCAGCAACCCATCATCAACCTTCACAYCAACCCACAAACGCATCACCCATCAACCATCCATCCATAATCTCCACCAAAACCCATCCCATCCCATCACAAGCAAAAAAGCACAGCTCAAATCAACCATGAATTCCATCTGAAAACTCCATCCATATGCCCCATCCATCCACGCATCCATCCATCATGCTCGCTCGCATCTCAACAACCATCCCTTCTTTCAAGGCTTAAAAAAATGAGCAAAAAACCCGGAGTGGTATATCCGAATAAAACACCAGAAGCCCAGCATTGCCATACCATGCCATGCCCTGTTTTCAACCACATTCCAAGCCCAAGCAAACGTATTGTATCTTAATGTGTTCCCGAGAGATATCATTCGCCTCCAAAATCAAAGATTGAAAACTCCACACCTGCCTGCTCCATATGAACAAATCAAATCAACTCAACGCCTCTAAATAGTTCGCCCAGGCAAYARYAAGTAGCGCTTGAAAACTCCCCATAGAAACACAGCAGSGAGGATGAAAGTGAGAGCTATTTCAGCTCTCRCTTTCGACCTCACTACTAGCTCTCGTGTTACTGGTACCTGTCGTATCAACACTATCACTTCTCTTGTGATCAGCACGTGCATGGGCTGCTTTATGGCGCTTCAGYTGRTCCAGTCTGTGAAACGATTTACCGCAACCTGTATATGTGCAGAGATGTGCTCCTTTTTCGCCGTGYGTCTTGCGGTGCTTCGACAAGTTTGAGGACTCGGAGAATGCTTTGCCGCAGATTTCACATTTCAATGGCTTCTCTTTCGTATGGATCCTCTCATGAATRGCTCACTCATGTTAGTTTATGTAAAGCCTAGATAGGGACTACTTACTGCAAGCACTTTGCTGTGGAAAACTCTTGCCACAGTACGAACACTTCCAGGGTTTGGCATTGCTGTGTAGATTCATGTGCTGCGCCAGCGCTTGCTCGGCCGAGAAAGTCTTACCACATTGAGGACAGGCACAGCATTTGACTATCGCTCGTCAGTAAATATACTCTCAGCCTCATGTTTGATCGGAACTCACAATTGGTGTGAGTTGCCATGTGACGCTCTAACTTTCCCCTCTGCGAGAATCCCGATTTTTCATCTCCTCTCTTCTCAGCCCGAGTACATCCCTCCCAACAACATCTGTACCCAGACTTTTTATCCAACGACTGAAGATGGTCTGTAGTGATATGCTGTTGAAGATCTGCAGCCGAGTCGTAGCGACATCCACATGCATCTTGTCCAGGTGTAACCCACTTACAACAATGATAGTCTTCCTCGCTCGCCGTACTTTGCTTTCTTTCAACGTCAGGAGAGGGGTCAGTGGTCACTGAAGGGTCTCGGCGAATTTGGACTGGCCCAGCATTCAAGTCAATATCTCCCTCGATATTCAGAGGGTGATGTTGTTGACTCAGATGAGCCGATATCTCGAACAAGTCATTGAATGTGGTGTTGCATTGTTGAACCTCACACAAGAGCGACCCCTGTGTTGGCATGGTATGAGCTTGTCCTAGATGATTTTGTAGGCCAATGGAGCTTCTAATCACCTGATTCGGGTTGCAGTTTGGTGCTGGGCACATATATTCTTGGGCTTCCGCAGTGAAGTCGAATCCATGGTTAACTCTCATGTGTCTAAGGGGATCAGGACCAATATCTTGGGGACAAGATTGTTGCGACACGGGGCACTGAAATCCTATTTGAGGGATGAAGTGGTTGACCAAACAGTGGGATTTCCAATCCTCGTTAGTAGAGAAATGCTCTCCGCAATCAGTCCAGTTGCAAGTGTAGTCGAACGGAGAATTATCATGTGCACCACTGCCGAAATCTGAGTTCGTCCATTGATCATTGGAAGGCTGAAAGATTGCACCCGCGCCAGAGAGATCATGAAGCGATGGACTGTAGGAATGGCCTTGCGAGGCATAATTAGACATTGAAGGTGTTGGCATCGTAGTAGTCGGCGAGAATGAAGTTGATAAGTGGCTGGTGATCGCAGGTGTGGTCCGAGTAGGAGACGGCCCTGGAGGATGATAAGACATGCCGTGGTACCCATCGAACGGAGAGCTAGCCATAATTCCAGACATTGCAACTCGATCTTGAGAATCSCGGGACGATGGATGGGCCCAAGCATGCTGAACTGAAGAGTTCCAATCCTGCAATCTTGCTTGGACCGGAATGGTAGGATGACCTCGTAGGACGCCGTGCTGCGAAGTACCTTCATGCTCGCAGGAACATCTTGGAATACCACATGCGCATTCTCTACATGATGCAACTTCATCATCCTCACACTCGGGTAGGTTGCATGGTTCGCCGGCAGGACAGGAGCTACAGCAATCACTCTGTGATCCAGTCTGTGAGTAGCATCTCTCTAATGCGACTTGATGATCCTTCTCCACCTGTTGCTCGATWCGCGCGCGTTTAACGGTAGTCCGATCAAAGGACTCCACMGGTCTTGGATGCGCGATTCCAGAYACGAAATAGGACTGGGTTGCCAAATCTTGAGGATGAATGTTGAATCGAGGTTGAACGAACGCTGGGTTCACGGTGGTAGGGATATTGGGAGGGCGCGTTGCCAGCATTGACTGAGACATGTCGAGGAACAACTTGGCTCCAGGAGCTTTGGCGCAATCGAAGCTGGGACAACTCTCGAAAGCTATCGATCGTTGGAAGTCAGGATACTGGTAGTCGTCGGTGAAGAGTGCATCGGTATYGGAAGACCAAAAGCCAGAGCTATCATCRGCAAAGCCAAAGGGCTGGCCCTGACGCTGAAGCTGACGCTGACCTTGACTCTGTGTCACGAACTCCTGAGACACCATGATTAACGAATCGTTCGAACGTGTTGAGTGTCCTAGAAGCTGTGCTCGCGGATGCGCGCAGTCGTCTACCACAATGGGTAGAGGCGAAGGGGMAGCGCAGAACGACGAGTTGAAGATGAAGTGATCGAGGCTCTTGATGTGCCAACAAGGTGTTGACGAGAAGGAGAAAAAAGGAGGGACGACGCAATCGAGCATTCACTCGCAAGCCCACGTGTACACCGACTTCGTGTTTCTGCCCATGAGATAGATGTGAGATGTAATATGGGATAGATACAGTATGGACAATCTACAACGACTCTATTTCCTGGAGCTGGAAAACATTTCTCCAGATAGTGGAGAAGGCAGGGGCGTCGCACTGTGAGAGAACAACCGCATACTTGCTGGGTCCCAGCTGCAGTCGTCGCCGTGGTATCGGGTGGATGAGATCAGAGGGACGGAGGGCTTGCGTGGGAGCTGGACAGAGAAGGAGAGGGAGGTATCCATCCGGGTACTCACAGAAGAAAAGGAAAAGTGGTTGACGCTTAATTATTGCTCAGCACCCGTCGTGATTGGCCATGGAACAAAGACTGCGGCCCTCGAGTGGGTCAAGAAAGGTGCCCGATAGGTGAGCGAAGGGGTTTGTATAGCTGCGATGGTGCTAGTCGCTATATGAGAAGGAGTGTATAGAGGACAAAGAGCAAAAGCGTCTTGCGGAGGCAACAAAAGTGAAAATCCCCACGCCGCCCTACTTGTGTTCTCTCATACATTCTCCACCACCACGACCACGCTTCACATCGGCATTTGCCCCACCTTGACCGCCCCTCCAACAGCTCTTATCGATAGTACTCGTACTCGTACGCGTACTCGTACCTCCCAGAGACAACTACAAGTACGTACAGTGTCATCTCATATCACTTCAAGCCAAACAACCTCACCCCTCCAAACACGAACAACTACCTAAGTAGGTACAATTACCAACCGGCTTAATTCACCTGCAGAACCACCTTCCTCAATCTGGATATAATATATAAGGAATTCCCCGTACCTGCGTGAACTCGCGGAAACTCACATATTTACCCACCTGTGCACACCCAGCCAAGACCMATCCGCGCATCCTTCCGTTCCGTACAAGTACAACCTCACCCACCTCCCACCTCCACAATGCGCCTCCCCATCTAAACACCTCCCTTCACCATATCTCCCACCTCACCTCACCCTACCCCATCTCCACCCAATTCCCCCATCATCTAGCTCCCTCACCACCAACAATGGGCAACATCTGCGGCAAATCCTCCCCCGACCCCTTCGCCCAACCCGGCCGCACCCTCTCCTCCGCGCCCCCGCAACCCATTAATCCAACATCCTCCCTCCCCAAAAAACCCACCATCGGCGGACCACCACGAACACTAGGAAGCACTCCCAATCCTTCGAATCCGAATCCAGCGCAAGAAGACGCGCGGAGGCGCGCGGCGGAAGCTGCCGAGGTACGTTTCTTTCCCCCTCGAGATGGAGGGATGAGAAGGGCAGGGTGATGATATTAGGAGGGGGGAGGGATGTGATTAGGAGGGTATATGCTAATCATGTAATTCGRGTAGGCACGCGCACAAACAACGACATCAAAACMAAAAGGAAAACTAGGCGCGCAGTTACAGGAGCAACGGAAGCAGACGAGGAGTGAGACTTTAGAGGAGGGGAGTGCGGCGACGAGGAGGCAGAGGGATGCTGATGCGGCGGCGGAGACGAGGGCTTATAATTGATGCAGCCGGGCAAGAGGAGGCATGGTTGGGTGTCGTTTCGAGGAGGGGAGGAGGAGGGGTGGATGATGTAGATAGGGGATAGGATAGGATAGGATAGGATATCTTGAATTAGGTTGGGAAACGGAGTTCTTGCTCGGGTGGAGATATTAGATTTTAATGAAAACATGGATTTGGGCGGATGAATGCTGCCTGCTGAGGTATGTAGTGATGATRTATATTGATGATTTGTGTGGGAGTATGATACATATGTTAGGTGGAAGTAAGATGGTTTCTCTATTAGATAACATTATACCTACCACTAGCAGGAGCTCTACCCTCTGCATCGGCGGCAGCCATGGTGCCTTCCTTCAACAATCTCATCAGCTCCCTCATCGCATTGGTAACCACCACCTCTGTGTCTCCCTCCACCAGAATATACAATTTCGGATCACTGCCAGCAGGGACCTCCTTACCGGTCGGGTAGAAACTTCCTTTRGTAGTGATGGAAGTACCTGTGGCTTCCAAGATCTTGGCGACATTTGTGCGATTGGTAACTGCCCATCTTGCTTTCTGTGGGAAGTCATTAATTTCAAGAGTCGCATGGAAGGCGCCAGCGTCTGGGCCTTTGTTATCAATAGGAACACCTGAACGAAGTTGTCCTGTTTTGTTGAGTCGAGCATTGATGGCATCGATGGCTGAGGTGACCTTATCCAGTGGATTCTTCGAACCACCACCTGCGGTTGCAACTTCAGTGCGATGGACTGTAATTTTCCCGTCCAAGTCAATCCCTTTTGGAACGCCAAAGAGTTGTGGTGCTGGAGCGGCAGAGGCCGGTTGGACCGTCGAAGCAGCCTTGAGAACAACATCATCATCGTCCACCTTGTCATCCTTCTCCTCGTCCTCATCGCCATCAGTCTTGTGAGTCTTTCTCTCGCGATTCCTAGCCGCCTCACGGTCTGCATCCAATCGTTCCAGACCTTTACCACCAAATCCCGAACTATCCTTGGACTTGCCACTCTTGACTTTGTCTCGGAATGATTTACGCATGTCGTTCAGTTGCTCGGGAACCGGTTGGCCAGACTGTTCCAGAGCTTTCGCAATTCCGACTGAGAACTGCTCCTGGTCTTCGGTGACGAACGTGACAGCGGTCCCTGTGTTACCAGCTCTCCCAGTCCGGCCAGCTCTATGCACGTAATCTTCCAAATGATTGGGAGCATCAAAATTAACAACCAGTTTCAGCTGCTTCACGTCCAAACCACGGGCGGCTACCGAAGTTGCAATCATGATAGGGATAACTCCGGCCTTGAAATCGTCAATGGTAGAGTCTCGATCAATCTGGTCTTTTCCTCCGTGAATGGACATACACGGGTACCCTTTTCGCATCAAGTCCTTCAACAGGTCGTCTGCCTTTTCTTGTCGATCCACAAAGATGAGAGTGCGGGCATCTTCGTCCTTGTCGTAGAGCTCTCCCAGCAGTTCCAGTAAACGATGGAACTTCTCCTTTTCTTCTCGAACTTCGACAATTTGTGTAATCTCTGGTGCTACTACACTTCGTCCACCTACGGTAATTTCAACAGGTGAGCTGAGCGTCTTCTTAGCCAAAGCATCCATGATTCGAGGCATTGTAGCTGAAAATAATATAGTCTGCCTATTCGGGCGGATGTTTGCGAAGATTTTCATAACCTGTGGCTCAAATCCCATATCGAACATTCGATCCGCCTCGTCTAGAACGACGTAAGTCACCCGCCGAAGGTTGGTTACGCGACCCGAATTAGCAGCCAGAAGATCAATCATGCGGCCTGGTGTACACACTATAATTTCAGCGCCTCGTTTCAAGTCTGCGATTTGATCCTTGATAGGCGCACCACCGTAAGCACAAACTGCACGAAGACCCATAGTTTTGAGAAAAGGCTTGCACTCTTTATGAATCTGGGTCGCGAGCTCACGGGTCGGTGTCATGATCAACCCAATCGGGCCATCTGAACCTTCCAAGGGCTTTTGATCTCGGATATGGCGAAATATAGGTAACATAAAGGCGATCGTTTTACCAGATCCGGTCTTGGCCACACCAATAACATCCCGCCCAGACATAATAGCAGGAATCGCCTGCATCTGGATTGCTGTAGGTCGGTCATAGCCAAGTTTGCGGATGACTTCTAGACATTGAACATTTAGACCACATTGAGACCACTTCTGGACAGGTTTTGGCACATCTTTGCCGGATACCTTGATGCCGTCGAGTTCGAGTCGCAAATCAGCAAGTTCTGCCTCCGTCATGTCTGCTAATTCGGCAGGTTCTGTGTAGAAGTTCTTACGAAAAGGGTCAAGGTCCATTTTGGAATAATTGATTGTTGGCAAGTCCTTTTTCTTTCTCGACTTGCTTGCCATCGCCAAGATATCGTCTGGGTCTGCCTCGATAGTCTTCAGCTCAACATCGTCGTCACCAAACAATGCTTCCGGTTCTTGCTGTCGGCTTTTGCTTTGTGTCTTGTTGAAGAACCCATTACTCTTTGGAGCAGCAAATGGATCGCCCAGCTCCTCCATGAAAGCGTCAAGAGGGTCAATCTCTTCCGCTTCTTCGGGAGTTGTATTATCAACTTGCCTTAGATTGGACTCAGCCATTTTAGTATCGTCTGAAGGATCTTGCGATAGCTGAGCTGTTGAAGCGAGTGTATCTGGAGTGTTGTCTACTAAACTCTGCTCCTGTAGCCTCTCTTCACGCTTCTCCGCGGCGGCCCTGGCAGCGGCAGCTGCTTCTTCTTCGGTACCAGCATCCTCCATGTCGACGTCATCATCTTCCTCTCCTTCTTGATCGTTAGCGAGCGCAGTATCCTCATCCTCAATGTTTGCTAGAGGTAGGGTGGGTAGCTTTTCTAATTTCTTTCTGTCTTCATCATCCTCCCCAAAATCGAGATTGCGTTTCGAGGAAGACCTTTCCGCTTCAGTTCCGGACTTGATGCTTAGGCCAAAGGCACTGAGATTGGCTCTGGACTTAGGTAACGCCGACGCTATTTGTATCATATCAGGAAATGGTTCTTGGTAAGACTTATAAAAAAGGAAACATACCTGTGGAATTGCTGCTGAAAGCTGTTTGCTTGATGTCAGCTTGTAGTCCTTTGGTCGAAGAATGTATGGTAGCGGACGCTTTTGACAATCCTTTCAATGGTACGTCCTTTCCCAGCGTAATCGCACTACTAGAGCTTGCAACAGCCTTCTTGGCTATTGCTTTCGGATCGAATTTCCCGGCATAAGGGGTTGGAGAGGAAACACTCTTATCGGTGCTAGGAGACGCTGGGGACATAATAGCGGGAGATGCGTTTGCTTTCTGATCTATGTCATCTAGAACTTTTCGTGCGCCGCCAGCTGCAACTTCTTTCTCCTTACGCTCCTTGTCCTCTGCCATTTTCTTCTTCCATGCTTCAAGCTTAGCTAACCGCTCGGCTTTCTTATCTGCTTCTGTCGGTCCGGCGGGGAGAGAAGACTTAGTGGCCTGTGAAGAGATATCAGCTTCTGGACTTCTTTCAGAAMGGAACATGCTCACGTCGACGGATTTTGCATTGTCTGGTCTGCTTGTGGGTCTCGAACGGTGATCATCTGCTCTGCTACGTGCCCAAGAGTCAGTAGAGTCCTCGCCGCGCTTTGAGGCCCTATCATAAGGATCGTCTCGCCTATCACGGTAGTCGCGTTCACGACTTCGGCGCCGACGCCTGTCTGGTGATCGTTCTCTAWTATATCGGTCTCTATGATCACGAGAACGATCTCTTCTGCCTGATCTATAGTAGTCATCATCTCTTCGATCTACAGATCGGTCTCTGCGTCGGGGGGCATCGCGATCTCGATGTCGTCGCTGTAGATGAAGTCCGTCAGCCGGGATACCCAGAAATGTGCTGAGAAAGGGTCGTCTCACATCCAGACTCCTAGAGCGACTTCGTCTCCTTTGTCCACGTCCATCATCTCTACGCTCTCGATCCCGCCTGGAATCGTCGTCTCTCCTCAGTCGTTTAGAAGAGTGCTGGCTTCCTGCTGGCGATGGTGAGCGTGAGTTCCTGTGGCGAACCATGTTTGCCTAAGTTGACGGCGGATATACTCTGGCAAGAATGGAACACAGCTGGTCAACTACCAAGCCACCACCCGATCTTAGTAATTGATACTTAGTACTGTGGTATAATGTGAACGCACAGGTTGGGTCTTGGTCTGACGTTGATAAGGCTGAGAATCGTGTGGGGTTCTTCTGGATGGAAGACAATTCATCGGCCACCGTAGCTGCATACTTATTTCGAAGGTTGTGGCAGTATAAGCTTGCTAACCATAAGAGGCTAGCGTACTTTCTCGAGCTCGAGGTGAAGCTTGAGCTCACGCGCCTTGACACACACCCAAAAAGAAGGGGCTGGTAGAAGTGATTGTCGGGAACAAACACAGAGAAGCCAATTGCCCCTCCGTCGCCTTCGCATCAGCTTCATCGACGTCAACTCATACCACTCCAAATCGCAGGATCCTTAACGATGCTATCCAGCATTGGACGCGCCGCCATTCGGCGGAGCGCAGGATCCAGAGTGAAAACAAACCGAGTTGCTCAAAATATCTGGCACCAACAACTCAGCACACCGAACAACAATAGCGGGTTCCTAGTCGATACATGCCGTGGGCGACTCTTTGCAACGGCTACGAAGAGCGTCACTCCTAATAGACCTGCTGCCAGAGCAGCCACATCCAAGACTACCACTTCGAAGACTGCTGCCAAAAAACCTGTGAAGAAGGCCGTCGCCAAAAAGAAGCCAGCGACAAAGGTTACTGCTAAGAAGCCCAAGCCCAAGGCAAAGAAGATCGTCAAAAAACCTGTGAAGAAGGTCCTCACGGAGAAGCAGAAAGAGACGCTTGTTTTGACCAACCAAAAGCTGGAATTGAAGCAGTTGAAGGAGACAGCGCTTACCCCACCCAAGAAAACGTCAGTCACAGCTTGGACTGTGTTCGCTGCAGAGTTTCGTCGGGCGTCGTCTTTCCCCAATGCGGAAGACGCCTTCAAGCAAGCTTCTCCAAAATACAAGGCTCTTTCACCTTCTGAATTAGAGGTAAGCTTCATCGCCCAGATATCCGATCGTTACTCACATCATGCCCCAGTCATACAATCACCAAGCCAACGAAAACAAGCTTGCCAACGAAACCAACTTGAAGAAATGGGTAGAAAGCCACACTCCCGAACAAATCAGATTGGCGAACAATGCTAGACTGCTTTTGAAAAGGAGATTGGGGAAAAACCATGCTTATCCTCCAATTAAAGATCCACGTATTCCTAAGTATCCTTGCTCGGCACAAAATTTCTTCGTTGGGGAAAGAATTAAGTCTGCCGACTTTAAGAATATCAAGATAACGGAAGCTTTCAAGCTCACAATTGCTGAGTTTATGGCACTCTCAAGCGCTGAGAAAAAGGTAAAGCATCATTCGTCCCAACTCGAGAGTCGTATTAACTTTTTTCTAGGTGTATGAAGACCAAGCTGTTGCTGATAAACAACGTTACATTCAAGAATATAAGACTGTCTTCCACCGCGATCCGAATGTTAAAGCTTAGTGTGGACACATGTACATCACCTTGTATTTTTCCTTGATGGAGGGGCTATGTAGGAACCAATGGCTGGAGATATGGCGTATCAGCTCCTTGTACGAACGTGTTCGTGAAATATTTGTTTTTGCCTCCACCTTTGGGTAGGGTCTTTTCCCATAGTACCTACCGCAGCTTTCTTTGTCAGAATATCTCCTTTTTCAGTTGATAGTTTTGCGGGATAGTTTTGCGGGATAGTTTTGCGGGACTAGATCTGTGTATTGTTAGGGACAAGAACGAAATACAGGGCTTCTAGTGTCTGTCATCGGTGATCGATTCCTGAAATGATGAAGTGGCGTTAGGAAATGTGGTTGTGGGTTGAGACCCTGCTTTCTTCCGAATACTCAGTGCAGGTTCGACTGAACGCGGGACGGCCGAATTCTATTTCCTCGTTACCCCGTCAGCGATTCTAGCTACTCTGTCTTTCGATGAAGATGAAAACGATTTCTTAGGGGCCATCGTTCGTAGATGTGGAAGTTGCTATCAACGGAGCGCACGAAGCGAGAGACCTCGTTTCTTAGGACACCCGCTTTCAAAACTGGCCGTGGAGATGCGTAGATGAGGCCAAGAAATGAACGATTGAGGGTCAAATTTGGAGAGAAAGCGACTGACTTTTGACAGCGAGGACTTAAGCGAGGAGCGAATTATAGAGAGGAGGAATCTGGTTTCCAGCGTGGAGGGAAACACTTGACGTCCACCGATGCTTTCTATAGTGAATATGCATCTGATCATAGCTTATCAACTAAAAGCTACCCTATTCAAGTTCTTTGCTGACGTTGAAGGAGAGCTGTTGTATCCTCTGTGCAAAGACAAGCGGACATAAAATATTGTTTACCAGACTGTAAGGCTAGCACGCTACACCAGCGGGGTAAGTCTTATTGGAATATTGGGTCTGGACTTGGTGGGTTCGTTGTGGTGTAGAAGATTGATGGCTACGTCGATACTCCGTATACATGGTACTGCTCGCCGTATCCTGAAGATGTCTTAAAAGGCCTTAAGCTTTACTAGCTATTAACACCTTCACATCATGCTGGGTATTGTGTCAAAACCATACATGACCTCAAGTATTGGTGATACTACTCAGGTCGACTTGACAGGTTCGTGGTAGGTATTTCTAAATATCGTTGCCTCGATGCATGTTTCAGTGTGAGAAACACGACTGTGCCCGTGGTCCCTGTTGAAATACCTAAAGTGAGAACTACTTTTAAAAGAGAAGACGTCTTCCTCCCTAGATCTGATTAAGGAGAAAGTTTTAGCTGGCTTAGGATGTTTTGRCAGATTAGCCAGAGGYAATATCMCCATAGACTTCCCTGAGGAATGATGTTTTTATATTTAAATTCCAGAGTTCCCCCAGCTTAGCTGGATCTGGAAGGAAATAAAGTGACTACTAGACCTCCAAAGATAAACAAAACAGAATTCGATCTATTGTGGTCGCGGTCTACACTTGGTGGTGGCACTGGGGTGGTTAAGGGTAATTTCTGCCTGAGGCTCCGGTRCCCCTCCAWATGCGATTGGAATCTCGACCTGAAGCGTCACCCTCAAATTAACAACGCTTCAGCCTCGGGAATCTTTCCCACGATACCAACACACGACATTGCCGATACACCGGCAGGTGCCACCTGAGCACTTGCGTAAAGGCAGCGCGCGCCATGGACGACTTCAATAGCGAGACGGATAGTGACTACACGAGTTACTGGAGAGACTGGGTAAGTTTGAAGCTTTTCTTTTAGACTTCGTGCGCCGCACGCTCCTGCTCGAGAAGATCGTATGGCACAACCTCAGATGGATAAGAGGACGAGTGCGACCCAGATTCGAATCATACATATGCCGCAATGGGTTGATACGCTTTTGCCCGCCGTCGATAATTACCCTCCGCAACGATCACATTCAGATCTACAATCTGCGATATGGAGTCTGTAGCGGCAGACGATCCAGACCTGGGGGAGATACCAACGGTACCTGAGCACACAACTACAGTTCGGTCGAATCGTCACGGGGGTTCCACAAGCCATGAAATTCCTCCTGCTCATCGAGTCGAGGGTTCACCCCGCCATGTATCGCATGGGCCTGAAGCTAGAATCGAAGTTGCGGCTGCCTTGCACGAGGCCATGGAGAGCGGTGTTTTCCCCTCGGGACCAGCGAGCATTATCGAAATTCCCAGCTTGGGACCCGTGGTCGACGGAACCGAACAGAGTCTAGCACACGGATTGTTGTCGCCTCCATGGACACCAATAGACTTTAGCATACGTGTATCGCGCGATTCTTTTGGTTAATCGTTGCTATACATTTGCTAACATATTTGATTGCAGTTTATATCTTCTCGGGGCAACGAGTACTTCTGCGAGATCGATGARGATTACCTTACCGACCGGTTCAACCTTACTGGTCTGAACACGGAGGTTCAATATTATCAATATGCCCTTGACTTGGTAACGGATGTTTTCGATCTGGACTGTGACGATGAGATGCGTGAGACCATCGAAAAGTCAGCGAGGCACCTTTATGGACTTGTTCATGCTAGATACATTGTGACAACGAGAGGCTTAGCGAAGATGGTAAGCTATCAACCTACAATCTCACAAGCGAGAAGCTAATATGGCATACCAGCTTGAAAAATACAAGAAAGCAGATTTCGGAAAATGTCCTCGAGTTATGTGCAAATCACATCCTCTCCTACCCATGGGACAGTCCGACAACCCCAACATCAAAGCCGTAAAACTCTACTGCGCGAAATGTGAAGATATCTACAACCCAAAATCCTCCCGCCATTCAGCAATCGACGGCGCTTATTTCGGCACCTCGTTCCACAACATCATCTTCCAAGTCTACCCAGCTCTCATCCCTACAAAGAGCTACGACCGCTACACCCCGCGCATCTACGGATTCAAAGTCCATGCCCCGGCTTCCTTAATACGATGGCAGCATACCGAACGAGACGAGATGCGGAAACGGTTAAGGAAACTCGAGATCGAGAGCGGATTTAAAGATGATGAGGAGGATGTTGAGGCGGAAGATTCGGAGGAGGAGGAGGAAGAAGAAGAAGTCGATATGGATGTTATCGAGAATGGAGCCGTGGAACCGGGTGTCGTTAATCAGAATCAGCTCTGATGACAGCACACATCAATAGGCCGGAACCATGGATCTTATACGTTCGGATCCTGGACGGAATTCGCTTCTCCAAATTCAACTAGGGACCGTGGAGGGATGTCATGCTGGCCTACTTGAATAGCTGGCTGGATAGCTGGACGCGTATGGATATGTTATGAAATGAGATGAGGGAGATATGCACTGCTAGGCGTTGGGAGATTGTTGTCTTTCTGAGTTGTTGGCCTTGATTAGGGCTGGAGAGTATAGAATGAATGTGTTGATTTATTCCGAGAGTGTCTGAGTCCGTTTTGACGAGGTTGTGTGGACGGTGAAATGTGAGCTGTTAAGTATGAAATATGATGATGAGAGGTAGAAAGTAGGAGGTACAGTACAGTACCAGTCCTCCTATCCCCTGAATTATCGAACCCCAAAGCGCCAATCAACACACCACCAAACGCGCCCTTTCCAACGTTTTCTTCCACCCTTCCACGCAGATGCTTTCCCTGCCACTCATTCGGTTTCCTCGTTATATCTATTCGGATACACAGCAATGTCTACGTGCAAATCAACATCTTGACAATGACGTTGTGTCTGGGGCCATGCTGCTGGGAGGAGGGTGTGGGGCGGAGAGAGGGAGGGGGGATGGATATGTGATATGTGATATATACGCGTCGCTGGATATAGATGGAGGTGGAAATATGATGGAGATATTGATGATTGTACTGTATGGTATGGTATGAGATGAGATGGCCTGTCGAGAGAGGTTGCGGTATATTGATTCTAACGGAGATTAGATTAAGCTAGGTAGGTTGGTATTTTGTTTTGGTTAGTTAATAGCTAGCTAGCTAGTATAACCATCTATCTATCTATCTATTCATCCCAACTAGCTAACTTAAATAACATAAAACCAAACCAAACCAAACAAAAATCATCCCACAAAATCCTCCCACAAAATCCTCGTCTCGAAATCCTATAATAAATTAATAATAGGAGATGGAAATATATAGATTTTACACGTGGAGTAGTAGAAAGGAAAAGAAAGGAAATTAGTAATGGGGAAGGGGTTGGGTGTTGTGTATGCAGTGTAGTGTTTGATGGTTAGGTATAGGTAGGGTTGGGTGGGTGGTGGTGTGGGTGGTGGCGGGGTGCTGTATGTAGGTGTTGAGGATTATTTATAGAATGGGTTAGATGGTTAGATGGTTAGATGGGTGGAGGAGATTTAAGGAGGGAGGAGGGAGGAGGGAGGAGGGAGCAGCGTGGGTGGATTGGATTGGATTGGATTTGTTGATGGGAGGTTGGTTAGCAAGGTAGCTAGCTAGTTGACTAGTCTTGTGGGTTAGGGGCTATGATGATGGATAGTACGATAGTAATTCTCCGTATATAGAAAGAAAGGATGCCATCACATAAGGAGATTTTTTCAAGGCGAGGAAACAGACAGACAGGTATAGTATTCGCCACCGAAGATGCATTAGGAGGAAAGTACTATACATAGGAGTAGGCAGAGGAAGGAGTTATTTACCTCTTGTGAGTATCTCATATCGCTTGTACCAGCTACACTTCACATACAGCAGTTATACACCTAGATGTGGGTATGGTCACTCCAAATTCATAATTGGACAGTGGACACCATTGTGACTGTCCATCCATCTATACAATTTGGTAGCTTAATTAGCCTAGACCGACTAGCACCCGCCCACCTGCGCAACGTCAGACCTGACAGATGCGCCAGCGACATGCTATGCGAGTGACATCCTTTAGACTTTCGGAAATTCAAGCATGTCATCTACGACCATCGTTGTGGCATCTCCAGCCCCTTCCCCTAATATCTCGGCCTCCATCCTCCACGAGGCTCAAGCTCGTGTGCGCGTTTTCTTCCAACCAATGACTCCTCACCCTTAAACACCTGCCCATGCGATCCACATTTTCACCCAGATCCAAAAACAAGATGGTATTGAACATTTTCTCGATATATCCTCTCAATCATAGATAAATCCAATTTTCAGGCTCAAAAACAATTCACACCAAAACACCGAAATAGAAAAAACGCCTTTCATCGCCGTTCATTATGTATACTCTGCTTCCCCGCCGAGGAAGAAGATGACGCAGACGCATTATTATGCTCTTCCGCGGACCGGCGTTGACCCATAGACAGCAATTCGATATGATCCTACCAAACAAGTGTTAATACACAAACATCAATTAATCACACCAAGTAAAAAATCCCATGGTTTAGATGGAATCCTTTCTCCTGCCGGCGGCACCCACATCGTTGGTTCCCTGTCTCTCTGGAGGGTCCATTCCACCGTCTTCGAGATCCGTTGATCTCTTCGCCGGTACCTCTGTGACTCTGCTGCCGCTCCCTGAGTAATTTCCTACGCCGATTCCCGCCCAGAAACTACGGTCTTTGCTTCGTGGGCCCCATGACCAGCCYGCGCCTTGTCGGATTGGGAGGTGGTAATATCGGAATGCGAAGACTGAGGTTACGAGGCCGATGAGATAGCCAAATAGAATATCGAAGCCGTGGTGTCTGAAATCTGAGTATCGTGTTGACGCAATGTATATTGAGGCGAACCAAGGGATGATGGCAATAGCAAGTAGATAGACCGGTGGTGCCGCAGCTTCATTTCGCGATGCAATAATGACATCGTCATGACCAGTGTGATCGGAAGATTCTTTAGCTTGCAACCGTGATGCGCTGCCACTTCTCCTCTCGTTCCGGGAAGGGAATGCTGAAAAATGCGATTCATCAGAGCTATACGCTCGAGGAGACAAGAATGGTACGCTAACAGCGAGTTTTGAAGCAAGGTATAGACTAAGATATATCAATCCTGCTGATGCAAACGAGGCATGGCCGGAGGGGTAACTGCGGAATCCATCATCCATAATATCATGATCTTTATTTTGGCATATTCCATCGTGTACGAGAACAGGGAGATTCTGGTTTGTGGAATTGAAGCTCCCCGCACGATATTGATCCACGTTCTGTAGATCTGGGTTACAGCGTGAAAGAAGATCTGGACGAGGTTTCCCGAAGAGATTCTTCATGCCCTGGGTGATCAAGAAGGCAGCGGCGTGTGCTAATGCTAGACCAATCCAACCCGTATGCCATTCCCACARCTTTCTTCGCCATATGAGTCCTTTCGGTGTAGCCTTTGATACTGTCGGCCCTGGGACTAATAGGATGGAGACTGCAAATATGATGGCTGCGGGCGCTACCAAGGCCACAATGCCCAGCGTGACAGTTGTGACTTTTTCATGCTCGACGAAGGGAAAGCTGATCTCGGGATTGATGGGAGAGAAGGGTCGTTTGTTCGGGGTGATGTTTGCGAGGGCAGCTCCTATTCCTGCGGCTGCGAGTATGACGAACCAGTCGAAGACGTAACTCAGGACCAGCGCGAAGGATATTCGACCGGAATGGCCTCGCGACCTCATGCTATATCGCATGGCGGAGGGAGGGGAAGAGCAATGAGCARTGACAGAGGAGAAGAATGCGAAAGAGAGAGGTGTGTGGCAATGTGAGTGAGTATATGGATGTTGATCTCGATGTACGCAGTTGCAGTACCTGATGGGAAATCAGCAATGGTGGAGGATCAAGAAGCGCAAAGTCGTCAAAGACTCTACGGCAATTGGAAGATCTGTGTTCTTAAGTCAGCTCGGCGTTCAGCTTCTCCTACCTTGGTGCGGTACGGAGTACTAGCAGGAGCCCCCAAGAGGTCGAGAGTTCCAAGACTTGCACCTCCTCTAGTCGACGTGAGACATCAGCGCTTTCGTGAATCCAAGGCGCCCAGCGAATTTAGGAGGGGCGGAAGTCATCATTGCAGGGTATGATTGGATGACAGAAGCGCCAAGACTTATCAGCAGCCGCAAATGGAGAAGGAGCACGTGAGCTTTTAATCCCGAACGGGGGTGGGACGGAGGAAGGCTGTCAGTGTGGCTGTGGCTGTGGCAGGATGGATGTACGAAGTACTCCGTATGTACGGAGGAAAACGCAGGTTGGCGTAACTCTGTTTTTGGTACTGGAACTGGAACTGGAGAACTCGTCTCGGACAGAACTCGTCAAATAAAACTCTCCTGGCGCGGCCCTGCCTTGGCTGGTCATTGTCCTGCGCTTGTTGGTTCGCCAAAATCGTGGTGTTGGCGCCCTCTACTTCCGTAGAAGTATCTGCAGCGATTTGCAGAATTCCAGCCAGTCTGGTGGGACCGACAATGCGGTGAGCCTACATTCTTGGGTCTGCCGCATTGCGACGCGCGTTAACTCGTACAGTATGGCCTGGCACCCTCAGCTGGAGGCTCTCTCTTTTCCTTCGCCTTCGGCATTTGCGTCTGTCCAAGAAACCGGAGAGCACGTAATGTTGTACGAAGTGTACGTTCTGTACAGTACGAAACTTCCAGGTCATTTCCCGGTATTAATATTCAAAGTTTACCAGCAGCGAGTATCACTGGAGAAACAAAACGTCTCTGCCTACTGTGCATTTTTAACAGAGGAGGGTGATCGTTATATCTTACTAACCTTGGAAAGTCCTCGGTGCCAGCTTCAGAAACTCTGAGCTTACTCACCTGCTCCCGCTCGCTTCCTAGTCATCATCCTATGAAACAAGGACGTGAACGAGCTCTCATCCCWATTGTTTTCTTTTACGAGTATTATTATTATTATTAGCTATTAGCCAGCCCATTCCATGTTGCTCAAAGCGTGGCTAAGAGCTTCGAAGGTGGTGGCGGAGATTTGTATACCACCACAGGCGGCATGCGCAACTCGCAGATCGTGGCACTGTCGGCCATGTTTCATAAACAAACTCGAGGCAATCTTCTAGGAGAATCTTGGCCGAGGATTTTGATGCTTTTCTCACGAACCATGATTTTCAATGTAATTCATCTTCGGGAATTCGGGGAAGCTCTTCACCGTGAACGCTATTTACTTCATAGTTTATGAATAATATAGATAATGGGGATGGCGCGCTTCAAAATCCTCGACGTCATGGCGTGGAACCGTACTAACGTAACACAAAGTCGTGGAGCAATAAGAGGCAAAAAGTCTCCAATTCACTTTCCTTCGAACACATAATGTTGGCTCGTACTCGAATTCCTTCAATTGCAACAGCTGTTTCACGCATCTCTCAACTTTCATCCCAGGTTACAGGTTACCAAACACGCAACATGGCTTCAATCACTAGTCACAAGCTCAACACGGGTGCTTCAATTCCAGCAATTGGCTTTGGTACCTGGCAAGATAAGGATGACCAAGAAAAGGCGGTCTTGGCTGCTCTTGAATCAGGCGTTAGACATATTGACGGTGCTGCAAGTTTGTGTTCCCATCACCTTCACTTATAACTTCAATTAACAATATCTTCCAGTCTACGGAACTGAGCCCATGATCGCATCAGCCATCAAGAAGAGTGGCGTTCCCCGTTCTGAGCTCTTCATCACCACAAAACTTTGGAATAATAGCCACAAACCAGAAGACGTCGAGCCAGCGCTAGACCAATCACTCAAGAACCTCCAAACCGACCATGTTGATCTCTACCTTATGTATTGGCCCGTCGCCTTCAAATCCGGATCAGAGTTGATGCCTAAGAAGGACGATAAGATGTAGACGGAGGATATCTCATACGTCGATACATATAAAGCTATGGAGAAGCTCCTGAAGACGGGGAAGACCAAGGCAATTGGCATTTCAAACTTCTCGAAGG